>JAHLJT010002630.1:13567574-13777559 GCA_031308135.1 Acheta domesticus
AAGGAAGCTGAACGTCGAAGAATGACGACCCCGAGAAACGTGAAGGACTATTTTCTCAGCCAATTAACTGCTTATAAACAGTATTGATATTTGTCTCCCATATTTTGTCTAATTTCAACATTTTGCAAATTTTGAATGCAAGTCTTGCTTTTTTTGTATTATTTAAATTGATCTGGAAATATACTTTCTTGGGTGACTATTCTGAGAATACACACTGTGTACTTACGAGCGATACGTGAGCACATTTCCATTTTCTAATTACTTGATAATCTTTGACAAAACTCCACCATCAGCCTCTTGGAACGGCTTTCACATTGCCGTCAAAATACAGCGTCAACACCGTACATTTCGATGCCGTATTGGGAAAGGAACCGGTACCACATACACCCAATGTGAGCTTTATCCAATAAAATAAAACAAACTAGTTGCAAAATTTTAATCTCCCCGCAGTGGTGGACCAAAACAAGAAGCAAAAGCGTCAAAGAAAAGTAATGTACCGATCCGAGCCATACAGAAACCACTTAACAAAATTTTGCTCTTCCAAATTCCGGCGTAGTTCGTTAGCAGAGCCCAGTGTGATACGAAATTTCTCCCAGCGCATTCCATCGCCTTATAGAACTCGAGTCTAATCAAAGATGGCATGCCAGCATTTTATCTGGAGTGCCCAATTAAAGAAATACTCCTCGTTGCGTAAGCGGCCCAGCTAGAACTCGCGGGCTCCTTCAATTTCCGTGCAGCGTCCACTTGAGCACGGAATGCGCCGTTTGAGGAGATGAATTAGTCGCAGCTGCGGCGTTGGCAGAAGGCGTGCGGCCGCGGGCGACCACGCGAAGGAAGATTCAGGGCAGGGCGCTCTGGGTGGAAACGAAGGATTTAGCGAATTGTGGGGCTGAAATCGAAAGAGTTTGCGATTTTAAATACGATTTATTGTTATGTTT
Organism: Acheta domesticus; assembly: GCA_031308135.1. Lineage (NCBI taxonomy): Eukaryota > Metazoa > Arthropoda > Insecta > Orthoptera > Gryllidae > Acheta > Acheta domesticus. Next base: position 13,568,513 of record JAHLJT010002630.1, read on the forward strand.
CAGTTGGTGAGTGATGTACATTCCCCATCGTTCACTGTGAATTTTGTCAAATTCAGAGATACGCACCCTCGGTGGAAACAACGTATTTAGTGAATTGTGGGGATGAAAACGAAAGAGTTCGTGATTTTGAATAAGATGCGTTGCTGTTGTTGGGTTTGAGTTGGTGAATGACGTTATATGTTTTATTTTTTATAAAATTCCGAGATAGATTTTAAAAGAGCGAGTACGTCTCCAGTATAAAGGTACTGTTGGTATTCGAGTTTTTAAATAACAAGGAGCACTTTTCCTTACTTAAGCACTCTTAAACCTCACTTAAACCTACGTTGTGAAAAGTGACATTAAGTAGTTTTATATGAGATTGATTGCAGAAGTGTTAACTGCGAACGGTTTGCACAATATTTCTCTCAACGGTTGAGAGATTTATGTACTTATGTGCGGCCGACCTGGATGGCCGAGGTGCTAAGAGCGGTGTACCAACTCAGCGCTTCCCGACGAAGGGTACCAGTCCCGCCTTGGGAATAGTTCTTGTCCCTTGCCTCTCATGTATATGTTGTCGCGAATGGCCGCGTTTTCTGCTAAGCCCAGATCACAGAAGTCCGCAAGTGTGTTGGTATCTAGTGTATAGTCAATATGCGTCCCATCAGAGGATCCTGCAAGTGTCTTCGAGTCTAGTGTATGGTCGAATATGCGTCCCATCAGGACGCGTATTCCCAAGGGGAACAGGCTGTCAGCTGGAAAAAAGACCTGTGAAAAAAATATTAATATGAACTTTCATTCACAAATGATAGCTAGTAATTCACTGGGAAGCCATTGATCTGTTTTATGTAGGAGGAAGAGAACCCTAACCGAAGGTGCAATGGGCGGGTGGAGGCAAAACGACGAGTTGAAGTAGAGGAGAGGGAGAACGACTCAGAAGGATCGGTGTAAATGTTGTTAAATCGGGATCTGATCGGGTCAAATCTGTTCGAGTCGGGTTGGGTCGGGTCGAGCTGGGTTTGATGGAAACGAGTCGGGTTGAGATGGGTCGGGCCGAAATGACTTTTGAGTGGAATCGACGCACAAAAGGAGTAGACTGAGGAACGAGGCAGGAAAAATTACTTTGACACGGCCAGCACGCGACAAGGTATTGGTCCCATTGGTGAAGATCCAGCGAGTAGCACTTGCTGAAGGTGGGTTGGCAAAGTTGCGAGGGGCATGTTGTCGACAACAGACATACATACCCAAGAGGGCAACGGCGGCGGTAATGAAAGCGAGGACAATGTCAAGGTGGTAGCCATGGGACGACAGTAGCTGGAGGCACTGGCGCCGCCAGCAACGGCTGGGAGTGGAGGCCGTGAGAGCGCCGACCCGCTATCTGCTGGGGCCATCAGTCGTTAGCACTAATTAGACCGCATCGGGAATCGCCCCTCCCCCTCCATTCCCCCTTCCCTCCCCTTCCCCCTCCCCTCTCTTTGCTCCGGGAAAGAACAGCTGAAGGACCATCCCTGGTGGCTGGCGGCGGGCGTTATAATCGACGGATTTCCATAATGGGAACATGACGACCGCAGGGATTTTTTTTCGGCCAGTACGACAGAATGATGGGGCGTAATTTTGGAGACGGAAATAGTTCAATTCCAATCGTAATTCCGCGATTAAAATGACTGGAGTGATTAAGAACGAGAGATGGTTGCATTCTATACGAAGGTATGTTGGTGTTCGTGATGGTAGTGTCAAGAGAAAGTAGGTAAATGAATGAAATCTAACACTTAAAAAAATACGACTTAACACAATAAAAATAAAACAAACCGGAAGACAAATTTTACTATTAATGAACTGAAATCAGCGATACCATTGTAGAAACTACACAAGAGAGAGAGAGAGAGAGATAAAGTGTGTGTAAGAGAGAGAGATAAAGTGTGTGTAAGAGAGAGAGAGATAAAGTGTGTGTAAGAGAGAGAGAGAGAGAGAGAGAGTATTCTATAAATGTATTCTGCATTACGTTCTATAAACGATTTGATGATAGGCTTCACAATAAAACCAAGCTCTAGAAACAGCATAATTTCCGCATACTGAATCTGGCAATTCAAAGCTGCCCCAGCTTCATTTTGATCTTAAAATATCCCAACGCTTCGTAAGTTGCAGCGAAGTCTGTCTCTGTCGCCAACTAGGCTGCAGCAGTGTACGTCCTGCGTATGTGAACGTTGTCCAAGAAACAACGAGGAAATCGCTTGTTATTGTTGGCTGGAAGCTGACGTCTCCACTATTTCCTTGCCAAGAGAGGGCAGTTGATGTAAGCGAAGATAACATACGCTGATATAGTGTTCGTAGCAAATGTGTCTTTGTTCTTTGCTGACACGAACAATATCTTCGACATATTTTTGTAAAATGTTTACTGAATTTAATTCTCTGTAAATAACTCAGTGTTTTGAACGAAGCGTAGACTTCTATAGTTGTTGCGTTTTAAAACGAATACCAAACAGTTACTGCAGCCTTTATTTCCTCTCAAGATAACATCGCTTTTAATTCAATTAAAATTGCAGTAGCTTTCATTGCTAATAACAATGCTTATTTTTAGAATCTGTTAATTGCTTTTGAATGGCTAATGAATTTCGATATTTGTTTTTATTATCCCATTTGCTAATATACGTGGCATTTAGGAAGCATATGAAATCTCGACTCAACACCAGAGAGCATTTGTCTTTAGCTGAATTTTCGAAATACGACATTTTGTCATGTAGACTTTTGTGAATTGCATTCTTTTATTTTATGCAATTTTTGAAGTATCTTAATTAGTAGAGTTACATTAAATACAGTTTACGTTCCGGCATTCTGTTGGATATACATTGAACATTAACGAACTTCAATGAATATTGTAATCGACAGATAAATAGCTTGTTACTTTCGCTATTAGAGCAACTTACCCCAATTCCCAGGATTTACGCCAAACTACTGATACTCACCTGTAACAGAACAACCATCTATTAGTAAAAGCCAACAAAAACTACTACAGAAAAAGTAGTATTGCCGTAAAATTGTTAAAAAATTAAGAAAAAAAATTCAGTCATTTTTAAAACAATTTTTTTAGAGAAAAAACTGAAAGAGTATATAAACAAAAATAATGTTGTCCTTTATACATTTATCACTGATGATTTGCAGCTGATGTCATAAATATGTCTGGAGATGGAGCTGATGATAGAAATGAAACTAATTATTTCACACATTATACACACGCAAGACGTCTGTCAAGGTTTGATAAAGAAATGTCAAGATAGGAAAACTTAAGTTTATAATACCTTAGAACAAACAAAATCAAGAATGTGTGGTTATAATCCTTTTTTTATAAGTGGTTGCCACAATATTCACAAGGACCTAGGAGAATACCGATGCCTAAAACAGATTAATTCATCTGTTCCCACAAATTTTGAAGAAAATATTTCTTTTACATTTTATGGAGATCTTTGTTTCATTAGACTTTGTGTTGCGTTTCTATTTGTCATTTTTTTGTCTCGCCCAGAACGTCTTCATTTCTTTGAATGGGTGACATAAAGTACTCGTACATCTTATTCCATCTTTGAACAAGTGCGTTTTCTGAATAGACAGTTTTTATTGCACACCTGGTTAAGCCAACTACTAGACGGAAGCCTTGTACTAGACCAGGGCCTTCCAACTTGCGGCCCGCCGGATCTTTTTGTGCGGCCCGCGACTGCTTTGAACAATTTTATTATACCAACCAAATACAGTACAACTGCACAATTCATATTATTTTTATTTAATGATATATTAATGTTCTCGTTGCATGTACTACGTTAATCGTTAAGTGTATTGAATAAAGGTCGTAAGTAATATATATTTGTTTCAGTATAATCTCAGTAGTTAGGGTAAAAACCATCTTAAATTACGGTGCGACCCGTTGCTTCATTGGAATTTCGTATGTGGCCCATAAGCCCTTCTAAATTGGACAGCCCTGTACTAGACGGAAGAAAATGCTGGACTCAACTCTGTCTTTGACAAGTTTTCCTGTACCATTATTTACATCGGTGCGCCTGATGCGATGAGTGAAGGATGTGCATGCTGCGTGGCGTCGTGTTCACCACGCCCTGCTGAAGCAGCGGAAGCGGCCGGAGCCTCGGCAGCCTTATATCGCCCGCGGGGCTCGTGTTGTGCGTGGCTGTGCGTGGTTCTGCGCGGGCGGTTGGGTCGGCGGGCGGACGGGCGGTCGGGCGGACGCGCGGATGGTCGGACGGGCGGGCGGGCGGGCGGGCAGGCGAGCAGAGGGGCGGACGGACGGGCGGACGGGCGGACGGGCGGACGGGCGGTTCGGCGGGCGGACGGGCGGTTCGGCGGGCGGACGGGCGGTTCGACGGGCGGTTCGGCGGGCGGACGGGCGGTTCGGCGGGCGGACGGGCGGTTCGGCGGGCGGGCGTGCGTTCGGGCGGGCGCACAAATGAGTGGGCATGCGGACGGGTTGGCGAGAGGTCGGGTCGGGCGGGGCGGGTTGGCGGTTAGGCAGGTTGATGGGTAGGTTGGTGGGCAAGTGGGCGTGCTTACAGTCGGGTTGGCTAGCGGAGAAGTAGATGGGGCAGGCGGGTGGGTTGGCGGGTAGGCAGACGAGGAAGTAGGATGGATAGAGTGGTGGGGCAGTATGTGGGATTGGCGGGAATGCAGAAGGGAAAGTAGGTGGATAGGCGGGTGGGATGGCAGATAGGCAGGGCCCGTAAGCTGAATGGGTTGGCGGGTAGGCAAAAGGGGAAGTAGGTGGGTAGACTGGGTGTGTTGGCGAGTAGGTGGACGGGGAAGTTGGTGGATGGATGGTGGATGGGGAAGCAGGTGGGTAAGTAGATAGGTAAACAGGTGGGGTGGTGGGTAGGCTGAAAGTATGTGAGTAGACGTATAGAATGGTGGGAAGGCAGGGAAGTAGGTGGGTAGAAGGGTGAGAAGTAGTCCGCGTAGGTGGGAGGGTTTTAGAGGTAGATGGGCAAGGTGGTTGCTTGGGAAACGCAGTGGGTTCGAGGATAGGTGAAAGGGGAAGTGGGTGGTAGGCGGGAGTGTTGGTGGATAGGTGGACAGGGAAGTAGATGGATAGGTATTGGCAGGGAGGGTAGGCGGGCGGGCGGGCAGCAGACGACCAGTGGGCGGGTACCGACGGTCGCCGGGCGCGGGGCGTGTGCCAGGCACGCGTGCGCGAGAGCCGCAACACGTGGCGTGCGCGTGCGTGCGTGACTCGCAGCCGCCACTTCCGAGTTGGCCCAAAGCGGAGAGTGACGTGATGCGACGTGATGTGACGTGACACTTCCTCAAACGGAGCCCCAAAAGGGAACTGAATGTGATTTAAATTATCTTCCTAAGCCGTCTGCCTAAATTGACATCCAATCTGTTCGTTCTGCTGAAGTGTTTTAAGATCATCAGCGGTCACTTTTGGATCGCGAAAATCATCTTATTGTTTGTCGTCCTTCAGAATGGAAATGACAACAGAATGAAGATGAAGTGTTGGCAATTATTCCTGCCGAATATTCTCATCCAGCTCGTCAATATCTAAGTTGGTTGGAAAATCTACCACGTCTGAACTGAAATATTTTATTCCCTTATCTACTGAAGTGTGTACGCCAATTACTAACTTCGTCAATGTAACCGATTTTATTTAATTCACTGGTGTGATTATTGTGCCTGGGAAAAGATTATGAAGCGACGTCATTTAATTCACCAGTAAAGTTTACAAAGAACGAGATTCACACAAATTGTTGGCGATCCCGGATGTGTATGTTACTAAGACAAGCAGAAAAATAACAGTATGCCACAGCATGCTCAAACGACACGTCAAGTTTACGTGCGCTTACACAACACAATAACAGCTGGTGTGTTGTCCTAGTCTAGTCGGGATGAACGGGCTGTAAGCACACGTTCCTGCTTAAGGACGATATCTGAAGAGGACTGTTAAACTCCTCAGTGGGCCTCGTTCGTCCTAGATCTGTCACTTTCTTCGGATGGGCCGGAGTAGGCTTTTGTCAGGATGAGAATTTGACATTTTCTCCAGAGAGGACGTTGAAAAACTTAAAAAATGAAACAATGAGAGGTGCATGACGAAACCAGTGTTTTATTTTGTAGGTGTGATGAATAAGGTGCACAAATCTGGCTTTTGCTTGTTGCCTTGAAAGTAGGTCTGATGCTCAATACAATAGGATCAATAAAATGCCTTTTTTTGGAATCCAAGTTTTCTTTTTCAAAAACCTCACTTGATTAATTTAAAGCATGGAAATAATAAATGAGTCATCAAGAAACGAATTTCGGTGAATATTTCCCTTCAGGAAATGAATAAATTTCCTGCAGACATCTTAACCTCTATGGGCAGAGTACGATCCCGTCGTCCCTCAATTCGTACCCTGGAGCTGATGTCGGAACGCCTACATTATCTCTGTGAATGTGTGTGACACGTGTCTTTGTGGCGACAGATCTGTCACCCACCGTTCATTACGGCATAATTTTTACGATATTTATGTTGTGGCTCGGGGCTTCCCGTATCCTCACTGCCTCCACCTTGAGGCTACTGACGTATCGCAAGGACCTAGGCTACCCGTCGGAAAGGTCCGTGTTCCCCGTCTGGACGTCTGTATGTGGGATCCGGAACGTTCGTACGAACACCCCTGGCCCAATCCATTCTAAGGGAAGGTGACATTCACCCAACTGGTGGGTCACCGGGCGAACCCGGTATCACGGGGTTTAACGTATGTGTTCTCTCTACACCTTGAAGCTAACGATCTGAGTTGCGCCGTGAAACTCATACTGCGATTTCTCTAACTTGACGCCACAAGGCCACTCAAATCCCATCTTCGCGATGGTATATCACACGTCATTTCGCGTCTTTCTCAGTCTTGCCCGTAGAAGTCGCACGATCGCAAGCACTGCTTGATACGGTCGCGATCATGCGAAATCTAGCGGAACGACGGAGAAAGATGCGAAATACCGTGACATATTCCATCGCGAAGATGGGATTTGAGTGGCCTTGAGGGGCAAAGTTAGAAAAGTCGTAGTATACAGTCCGGGTGGAGTCACTGCAGTAAATCAGTTGATTCTCTGAGCCATCTCAACCAGTCGCCTTCCCTTTCCCGACGCACCGTCCTCAATCACAGTGAGAATCCTTCGCAAAGACCGGGAGAGATGGCTCAGTGCATCAACCTGATGTCAGTGCAGTCCCTCTGACCGGGAGGTCCTAGGTTCCACTCCCCACGGCGGCAGGATTTTCGACACTGGTTTGTTAGCTAGGTCGAATTCAGTCGCTGTCTGGAGGAGAATTCTAGCGGCCGGCTGCTCTGTTCGGGAGTTTTCCGTGGTTTCTCCGATCAACATCAGGCGAATGCCGCAGCAGTACCCTAACAAACGGGCCACGGACCGCGCGCGATCTTTCCTTCCTCTTCCTTGTCCTATCCTCTCTTCTTACACACTCACACTTACACTAACATGCACTCCACTACCACACATGCCGGGAGACCGGTCGGGAGCTAACAGTTTGTCCCGGCTGGGGGCGGTGCCCCGCTGGTGGGAGGTACCTGGTTGAGGGGAAAACCCCGCTAGTCGACGGTAGGTCGGCGCCAGATCTCGCCATCCAGCAGGGTAAAAGATCATCGCCACCTCCCTAGAAAACACACGCACTACTCTTACGGGAACTAACTGACCAAAGTAGTTGACGCGCCCGGAAACACGAATCACTCAATCAATCCTTCGCAAAGGGCTGGTTCCGCGTACTCGCGTGCCGGTCCGGGAGCGGCCGCTGCCTTCACCGCCCGGGAACAAAGCGTCCAGACGCGATGGCATTCTTTCGCTGGCAGGCAGGACAGACAGACAGACGTAGCGGTGACAATGCGCCCAAGAATCCCGCCCGTACTCTACCGTACGCATTGCGTTTCTTATCCCGCCCGCCTCAGCCTTCCTCGCGGCCAGGACAGTGGTCACTCTGAAATAGGAATTCCTCGTATCGTCGACGTACAAGGAAATTGACAGATCTCAAAAATCAGTAGTGAGAGAAGAGGGTAAGTTATATTAGATAGTGATACTATTGAAGTGAATGATATATAATGAAATGATAAATAATAATGACAGTCTTAATCGGCGTCGATGGTGTAATGGTTAATAATTTCATTCTTTAACGAATTAAGAATATTTCCGCCCAAATCCGTGATAAATGGAGAATCGGCCAACAAACCCTTCTGATGACGACCACAGCCTTTAAACCGTGGACTGTTATACCCAAATTCGCGAATTCAAACCCGATCTAAGCCGTGGATTTTTGAGGGTAAAAAATCCTTCGAACGCCTTCCATAGGAGGGGAAGTAAAGCCGTCTGTCCCATGTTAGTAGATTTTCTGCATGTAAAAGATCCTCAAGTCTAAATGAAGCCTCTGAGCCAAATTCAAATAACCTGTTTCGTCGCCCAAGAATTACTTTCTTTCTCCCCTAGTCAGTGAAAGGAGCGTAGCGAAATTTGTGGGGTCAGACGAAAGAGCAGGCCACATGGCGTGAGTTTCGCCACGTAAAATAGGGCAACAATTCAATATTTTAGATGTGCCAGTTTTATTGTGCACCGACTGTAGTGTGCAATGGGTTACGAACATACAACGTTCAAAGGCTGTGGTCGTCAATTAGAAGTGTTAGTTGGCCGATTGTCCATTTATCACGGATTTGGGTGGAAATTTTATTAATTTGTTAAGGAATGAAATTAAAACAATACATAACTTAAAATCAATCATCCGTTTTGTATATACAGTGAAAGTCTCTCCGCACCGAGTCGAATTAGGGCCTCACATTACAAATTGCATTTATATTGGTAGAAACCAGATCAAAGGGAGACAAGTGAATGGGACAACAGTTTCCAGTATCTGTTATGATTGTGGTGAGTACGCAATTTACGTGTTCTTTTGTTACAAGCTGCAGCTCGCCTTACCAATATAATATCTGTTGCAAGCCCTCTCACACCAGCAAGGCGAGAGAAGGGAGAAAAACACACTAAATAGGTCTGGTTTTGAAAGGAAAAGGCCGAGCAGCAAAGAAATGTCTTAGGAAAATAGATTGTTGTGGAAACAAGAAGATAATCCAAAATTAGACGTGAGAGTGGAACGGGATGAGCTCAAAGGGCTAGAAACAAGTAATGGATGGAAGTGAATGGAGGAAACATCAACCTACTGAAAGACGCAGAAAACCAATGACTGTTGTAATTTCTATCCTTGTGTATATGAAATAATATTGACTTTATTAATAATATTGTAACAAGCCTGTCCGGATATCCGAGGTCGCTAAGGCTGAAGAGCCTGTAGCTGCCTCGTGCCTGAAGGGTTGCGGGTTCGAATCCCACCCTGGGCATGGATGTTTGTGTATGCCTGCCGTGTTTTTAATCCTCCATCGTTTCATACCTCATCCCGTGAGGGTTATTAACCTTGGAGTTTAAAAATGAATTCAACATGGAAATAGTTCCCTATAAAGTAAGTTATGTGCACCCACCCCTGGGGAAAATATGACTGGGTCTCGGTTGGTGCAGTTGCATGTTTGCAAGGTCCTAAGATGATAGATTCGCGAACAAAAAAAGTGTAATAAACCCAACACTTACGTCCATTCCAAAACTTTTATATGTATCTTTAGATGGACATTGTCATCGAGTGGATCTTTGTACGCATTTTTGTTGTTGCCATTTCTGTTTGTCGACATTCTGAAGTGGACATTTTAACCTCTAAACGTCATTTCCAAACACCAACTTCAACTTCACTCCAGAGTAAACTGAGAACCATTGCCGTCGCCGCACACGTCAGGAACAAGGTAGAGTAAAATGTCGTTTCTCACTTTCCCTGCCGAGCTGATGCGTCGGAATTCTTCTCACCCGTCGTTGAGAGTCCAGGAATACACGAAAGGACAATTCAACTTTCGCCTCGGTTACCTTACTGGAGGAATGACATTACTGCTACTACCATGCTGGACGCCGGAAACTTTCGCGACGTTGTTTGCACCACAACTGGGCTTATGGCGCTTTTCCTGTTTTCTAAATCGAGCAACTGCGTACTTATGGCGTTAAAGTACTAGTACGTGAGTAAAGCTATTGGGGTTAACATTTGCTTCGCCGAGGGAATGGAAAACGTCACGAAATGCGTTTCGAAAGCACTTACGTGTGTAGAGAGAAAAGATTTTGTCTTCCTAGAACCGGCATCTCGATACGTTTCGAGCATTAAAACAACTCAGGACCTTCTGGAGAATTTCACTTTAAATTGAAATCGTGACGTTTGCTGGGCTTTTTTTTACATGCGTCCTGGGAGAAAGGTCATCTTGTGTCCTCACTAACACGAAAGTGGTTGAACTTTCTCCATTCTTCGTTGCAGGGGTGTGCGGTTGTTTTTGTTTATTTTACACCTCGAATAAAATGTGTTCGCGAGCAATTTCATTTGCTCTATTTTAACCTTGTGTCAAAATATAAATTAGTCGCACGAGTGTCATAACTATCAGTTCAATTAAAAATTCACATCATTGTCCTTTTCATATCAAGAAGTAGGAATATTGTTTCAATAGTTTTAGGCTCGTCTTCATCTCAAAATTATTTTCACATTGTGATTTTGTAGAGGAAATTGTGCAATAAATTATTATTATATTATTATTATTATTATTATTATTATTATTATTATTATTATTATTCCTGTTACATTAGCAGATTTTACGTGTTGGGGTGCGGCAATAAATGAAGTGTTAGAAGTTTCTTTTTCACTCAAGATATTAATTTAAGAAATTTCTTCTTCACGCCTCTTAGTAATAGAAAAATGTCTACATCGATATAAAAGAAAACTATACAATTACTACTAAATGAAAAATTTATTCTAAAGCGGGAGATACACTAGTGTATATATGCGATATATCATCAGGCTTTGTGAACATATGTATTTGCTTTCCACTTAATTCCATTTGCCTCTAAAGGTATGTATTTCATCCACACGAAATAGCTAGCAAATGAAATCACATTTAATATTAGGGACAGTATCCCAGACGATGGACCAAGTGTATCCAAGGACATTACTCCTTCTCAATAGCCCTGGAAATCTTTCAAATCCAACAATGGAATTTGTAATTTAAAATTAATATTTGGTTAATTATAACATTACATCAATAAAATACGTATTACAATATGTATTTTACAACAATAGTAAAATAATTTTTTCTTAAAAAAAGCACTTGTGACTCTACATGAAGTCTCCACTTTGGTAGTTTCTGGATCTGCTTCTGTTTAATACGATTTTATCGCAATACGGAATCCATTTATTGAGACACCTCCCACGGGTACAGTGCAATAGGCAGTCAGTCATTTGAGTTAAGTAAGAGCGGAGACACAAAAGTCCACGTAATAACATCCTCTACACTTCCAACCATTTTAAAAACGCCGAAAAAAAAATGGCCCATTAACAAACCGTTGCCGCGTTCTCGTGTGCATTTTAGAGTCTTTAAACGGAAAACCGGCCGTCTACGGAAGCTCTCATTTGGCTAACACGCATAACACGTCCGGCTCACTTGCCAGGCCCGCAGCCCCTTTCATTTGGGGCCGTAAAGCAGTCGTTACAACCGGAAACATCGAGCCCGCCATTGTGTGCCTCATTCGTAGCTCCTGCGGGACGCCAGGAAAGCGAGAGATGAGGGGAGGACTTTCAAAGCGGGCGGTATTAACGACGGAGCCCGCGCATCATTGGAGGGTTTTTTTTCTGAGGCAAAAGGGTTGGATGGAGGGTGCAATGACGCAATACTGTGAAATGTTTTCCGATAAGCGGCTCACGTTGTTTGAACAAGAATAGAAAATTGTGCATTGGAGTTTTTTTAAAATTATTTATTGCTTGTTGGGTTGTGCATAGATCACTCTTTCATATGTATTGATGACTTACTACTAACTTAAACTATGCTTAACCTAATTCTACTATTGCTACTACATTGGGATAGATTCCTCATGAGAGTATCTACAGTTCGCAATTGTCTGAGAATTTTTTTAGGAAGGAATCGAACGGGTATCTACTGTTTATTCTGGTCTGTGTGTTGTTTGTTGAAGCTAAATTGTATTGTTTGAGTTGATCTATTGAGTTAACATTGGAGTATGCACGATGTGGCTTTAGATTAGAACGATGGTACACGTAATTTACAATAAATAATTATTTTGAATTGAAGACCTTGGGACAATAACATGCTATGCCACACTATGATGAAATTGAGATATTAGTGTATTTCGACGCCTCATAGATGCATCTAGAGGTTGGGCTTTTATTTTAAAAATTCGCCGCAAGACGGAAGTGTAATTCATAAATTAATGTTCTTTATCCCTGGGTGCAGAATGCAATGTCAAAAACATTTACTCTCCTTTTTCTCAAAACTTACGCATAGTGGCACAGATTGCTATTGCCCCGAGGTTTTCAATTGATTCTTGTTTGCTTCATCGATCCCCCTTTCTTCGGCCAATATTAACCTACGCATGCGCTGTTTGGATTTCAGCTGCCCCAATCACATTAAATAAGCTACAAATCTTCCAAAACAAAATTTTAAGAATAGCAGTAAATGCCCCCTGGTTTGTAAGCAATAAGACCCTCCACAAAGATCTTGCAATAGAACCAATTACTACCTTTATTACAGAGCTGGCTCATATTTTTTTTATAATCTGAATCATGTACAAGGAGCAGTTACTTACGAAATAGGAACAGATCAGCCCCCACTCTCCCGCCTAAGAAACAGACTCCCATTCCATATGTTCCTTCAATATCTCTCTGACATTAGATAAGGCAAGAACATTTCTAGCAATTACCTGTCCCTCCCATCGTATTTCATTTTAATCCTGTTATTGCTCTATCATCATTCCCTCGCCATAACCTTGGTTGAAGGTACAACACATGTAATCACTATCAGGGAGGTAACAAGCAGTTACCCCCTTCACACTTTTCTGATACAAAGTTGCTCGGCCAATCAACTGAAGAGCCTCACGGCTGAACGTTGTACTGTCTGTAAATGTAAAATAAAATTAATAATAATAAAAAAATCGATCCCCCTCTCCCCCTCTCCCCCTCTCACTTGTGTGAATGCCTTCATTTAAACCAGTGTGTCCAACTGGGGGCCCGCGGGCCACATGAGGCCCGCGAAATGTTATTAGAGAAACGCGAAAGACCCTAGCATCCAAATCGGGTGAGAATATTATGCTCATGCGCCCTGCCGGGGTCAACACCTCCTTAATGTAAAAGTAGGTTTTGATTTAAGGATTTTTCTTCTAGTAAATTCAGAAGTTCAAAATCATCCCAGTGTGTTTCACTGAGACATGCATGGTACGCAGCCGGGCAAACTACCGCCGAGATGAACAATACTGGGTCCGTGAGGATCGCCCCACAATGAAAATATGGCCTGCAAGCATATTAAATGTTTTAGTTTTGATCCTTAAGACCTTGCAAGTTGGACACCCCTGAGTTAAACCATCATTTGGATGAATAAGCTTAAATGTCCTTTTACTGTTTTGCAGTTCACAATGTTCGGATCGTATAAATGGGATTTCAAATGTGGAGATTGCTTTCTTTAAAGTAAATGCACTAATATTTTATGGATTTGCTTTATGATAGTATGGGGATTGCTTCGTTTAATGTAAATGGGCATTCTTCAGTTTAGTCTCACATAATGAGTTTTTTTTACTTTTAACCCAATGAAAAAACATTTCGAGTTTTCGTCTAAGAGAAGACCTTGATCGTACTTATTTTATTTGTTCAGAATACTACAATCACATTCAACAACACATGGGATTTACAATGTTCGTATAACAAAGTTTTTGCAAAGTAAAAAAATTATGTAGGTAGATTTCAATGTCATGATTGTCCTGGTAATTTTTCACACCTTCCGACAGCAACGGAACCTGTAGTCGATAAGTTTTGAGCTGTGAAAGTGTTTCCAAGAGTTGGCATTGTGCTACATGTCGATGAATTGCTTATATTCCGAAATAAGGGAATTCCTTAGGCGAGGTATGTAGCACGTACTATATACTGCGATTTTTCTAACTTTGCCCCTCAAGGCCACTCAAATCCCATCTTCTGGAACATGTCACGGTATTTTGCATCTTTCTCAATCGTTCCGCTAGATTTCGCATGATCGCGGCCGTATCTAGCAGTGCTTGCCATCATGCAAATTCTACCGGCAAGACCGAGAAAGACTCGAAATGCCGTGGCATATTCCATCGCGAAGATGGGATTTGAGTGGCCTTGAGGGAAAAAGTGAGAGAAATCGCAGTATAGAGAATAAAAACCAATGCTTTGCTAGTAGACGCGCAACTCTTCAACGCTGCTGAGTGGCGCAGTGTAAGTCCCCCTGTAACGGGAGGTGAAGGCCTGCTGTAGGCCGCAGCGGGGCATAAGGCGCGTCCCGGGCCGAGGGCTCTGGGGCTTTTTCAGCCGCGTGCCGGCCCGAGCGCTGCCGTTTCCGGGTATCGCCATCGCCGCCGCCGCCGCCGCCGCCGTCGGTCTTTTTCTGCGGCGGTCCGCGCTTCGCGACCCGGGCGGGCCCAGACGCCCGGGAACACAATGCGCCATCAAGCGCGGCGCAGCGGTGCGGCCGGCCGGCGTCCCGCTGCTTCCGTGAAGGCAGCCCGAGGATGAGGCGGCGGAGAGGACGGCGGTGGGGTGTGAGGGACCGCTGGGGTACGCAGGCGACTTTCGTCAGGTATTCGATCTGTAAGATTGTCTGTACGATCATCTCTTTGTCACTTCATCACTGTGTATGTACGCTCGACTCACCGTCTGCCCGCCCGTCCAGCCGCCCGCCCGTTCAGCCGCCCACCCGGATCGTGCGTCCAATCAAATGTCCACCCGCCCGTCCAGCCGAGCTCATCCGTCCGTCCGTCCGCCCGCCCGCCCTTTCGTCGGTTCGTCCGCCCGCTCGTCCGTCCGCTCGTCCGTCCGCTCGTCCGTCCGCCCGCCCGTCCGTCCGTCCGCCCGTCCGCCCGCCCACCCGCCCGCCCGCCCGCCCGTCCGTCCGTCCGCCCGCCCGCCCGTCCGTCCGTCCGCCCGCCCGCCCGCCCGCCCGCCCGTCCGCCTGCCCGTCCGCCCGCCCGTCCGCCCGCCCGTCCGCCCGCCCGTCCGCCCGTCCGTCCGTCCGCCCGCCCGCCCGTCCGTCCGCCCGCCCGTCCGCCCGCCCGTCCGCCCGCCCGCCCGCCCGCCCGCCCGCCCGCCCGCCCGCCCGCCCGCCCGCCCGCCCGCCCGCCCGCCCGCCCGTTTGCCCGCCCAGCCACCTGCCCGGATCGTGCGTTCAACCAAATGTATAAACGAAGGACCGACTGTCCGACTATTCATCCGACCCTCTGTCCGTCTCTTCCCCGGTTTCCTGTTTCCCTCAACGTGCTGAGTGTTTGCTGAGGTTCTCTCGTTTCGCTTGTGTTGTAGCATTATCGTGATCACCTATCCATCAAATATCGCTTCCATCCTAGGAATGATCAAACGCTTAGGTACTGGAATCTGAATAAATATTCCGTCTGTGCGTTCATCTCTATGTTCGTTTGTACGTCTCGCCGAGTGTCTCTTTTTTCCACCGTCTGTTTCTCCTCTCCCCGTTACGTGCCCCCGTTCACATGTTCTTGCATTCCTTTTATTCCTTTCATCGGTCCGGGTCTTCGTTCTTCCCTCCGCCAGTTCATACCTCCTTTGGTTCGTTTCTCAAACCCTCTGCCCCCTTTCCACATTTCGTCTCCTTACCAACCGACCGTCCGTCCGTCAGACTCCCCAGTTCATCTCTTCACACGGTTTTCCGACCGATCTTCCATCCAATCGTCCCAATTCTCCCTTTCTCGTTCTACTTCTTCTTTGTTTCTGTGTGCTTCTAATAATGACCAGTTGTGAAACTTTCCGAAAGTCGGTCCTGCCTGTCAAATGCTCCTTCGTTTCTTAGTAATTATTTCGGGTCACATTTATTTCACAGATTCTTCTGTGTGGAAAAGAGAAAGTTTAATTAAGTTTTACTCCAATACGTTTTCAATTATCTCACGATCTGTTTTTACCAAGTTAGACCAAAACTGTTTTTCAAATTCTTAACGTAACAAAATAATGCATTAATGCGTGCGTTTCGTAGATCCACTACCTCTTGCATTATGGTCCAAATCAGTGAATGAGCACTGTCTGTGCACGATTTTTTTTTAGCCAAACTGATTTCTATTTGACACGCTTTTTGTATTTCAGACAAATTAAGTTTTTCCACATACCGTGGGTGAACCGAAGATTGATCAGCAAAAAAAAGAACTTCATAGGGCCCATTTCAGAGTTATTAAGTTGAAGATTTGTGTTCCAGTAACTATAATCTAATCTAATGTTCAAAATATAAAATTGACTTAACATTTCGTAGTAAATTTAATTATATTTAATTTATTGTATAAACAATTAACAAGGTTTTTATTTAACCCAAACTATATCCAAAAGAAATTAAAGTCTAACAAGTATGCGTATGGTGAAGTGATAATGCCCATAGTTCGGGCCTACAAAAAACAAATACCATTTCCTCGTGAGATATTAACATCGCTTTTTACGAGCTGGTTTTACGTAGGGTGTAGTCATTATTAAAGGCTCAAGTACAGTTAAGATTAACTTACTCCTAGATGCACCTGTTTGAAGCACCGGTTTAAGTATTCTCAGTATGTAACGTTACATAAGGTTGTTAACAGGACAAGTCTTTATGGAAGGCTTCACCTATCACTGACTGACGGTTTTACCTTGAGTTGAAGCCATTTCTTGTCCGTTAAGCACGAGTCTTGTATTTTAGAAGTTCTTTTCAGAGAAGAGATACAGCTGTGTATCTCCACCTCTGCCAAAGAAAAGTCGCTTGAGAAATATGTCTCAAATACATGTATACTTCATAGGAAATAATCTTTTAGAAGAAAATTATATTGCAAAAGGGATTATATACACGTTTTATTGAATTACCGACTTCTAAAACAATGCACCGTATATTCGCCCATAAAAAGAGCATCCTAACCTTAGATAAATATTGTATTTGCTTACATGTACTGATATAATAACTGATAAAGGATATTCATCATTTTCATCCCTTAAAGAAATAATTACATTAAAATTACTACCGTGTGAATACATACGTTAATAATATAAAAATACCAGGATAAAAAATATTCTTAAAACAATAGTTACGAAGAACATTTTTAGGCATCACTCTTTTTCGTAGTTAAAAATTTCCTGAAGTTATTCAATTCGTGATTATTATTCGTTACTGCGTTCGATTTAAAACAGTAGAAAAGAAAATTAGAACTCATTTTCTTTTATTACTACATCTTCATTTTATAGATGCTTTTAAAATTTGAATTTTTCTTCCTTTGGACTTTAGGCATCTTCAATTTTAAAATGACTATATTCCAGAGACGTATTCACGTGCATATATAAAATATTAAAGCATTGTATTATTTTTATTTCGGTTAACCCACCACGAGACATGGATCTGGAGGATCTCTCAACTTGTCCTTTATATCCCGGGTTGCCGACTCTTCGGAAATACTGCAAATCATGACGGAATGGAGGTATGCATATAGTCCAAACAGAGCATCGCGCGTGCCAGTAAATGGGGTCAAAGGATGAGCGTGAGGATAGGAGAGAAATGCCCAAATCAAGACGCTCGGCCTCTAGAATAATTCTCTTCCAGATATATGTCGATGCGATCCAACTAACATACATAGCTGCTTTGGGGCCGTCCATAAATTAACGCAAATTTGGAGTGTTCTGAATACCCCCATCTCCCTCTGTAACGCACTCGTATCGCGCGTTTGAACCCCATAAATAATTATGTAACTCTTTCGACTACATCCCCCACTTTGTAAATGTAGGAAGTGAAAATAAATTATAACACGGGAAACAAATTTGTATACATTTTATTTGTGTTATCTATTACATTTTATGATAATTAACATCGGAATTAGATGGTGATGCTGACTGTCAATAAGAATGCGATGTGAGAAGGGGGTAAGTTTTGAGTGAAAAAATGACTCGTGGGCGAAAAAATTTCCTGTCGAAACACATGCACAAGCCGTCGTAGATGACGCATTGGCGAGAGTCTATTGCGCGAATTTAATTGGATTATAAAATATATCACAGATCTATTTTAAATATTTCCTTCGTAATTTTACAGAATCAATAAAAAAGTCTATGAAAAGTATTTCCATTTATTTTAACGACATTTTCCATTTATTTTAACGACACGACTGTAATTTATTTATGTTTGAAACAAATTAATTAGCTTATGTTTTAATGTTTTACTATAAGACTTCAAATCAGGAAGTATTGTAGCAGATGATGAAAAACGTAAAAAAAGATCAATGTTTCTAACACTAAATGATTACCCCCTAGGCCTGTGTAATGTAACGTAACTCCTCAAACCCCCTCCCCATCTTTAAGCGTTACGTAATTTACGGACGACCCCTTAAAAATTCTCCACCATCGAAACTCGCTCCTAGAACCTCTCGGTCTCCGAAGCGGCAGTGCCCAACTCATAACACCACTTCCCCCGGCCATAATCATTGAAATGAGTCTAACTGAACGGCGTTCCACAATCCACCGCGAAGAAGCGAGTTGCGCCGCGCATTTCAAACGGAGCGTGGGTGGGCGGCGGGATATGAAGCGCTCGTTGGCCCCAGGCCCCTTGCAGCCCCAACTGGGTACTTCCGCCGCCCACGCACCCTCTCGCCCTCTCGCCTTCGCCGCCCCCGGCGCGTCGCGCCGCGCTCGCCCCCGCGGGCGCCGCACACTGGGCGGGAACACTAGGAATAAAAAAATTGCACGCAATATTGCGTGAAAACTACTAAAATTTTCAGAACAATGTACATGACCTTAAACAAAGGACTTACTTTGGAGAGCACATTTCATTTGAAGGAAAAATATCTATCTTCAATTTTGTAGTTCGAGAAAGACGCCGAAAAAAATTCAAACTTTCACAATTTTCGAAAATTCAGAGTTATTCGTGAAAATCGGACCTATGCCATCTTAATAAGTGTATTTTACCGTATTCTTACAAGAAATTTAAAGAAAAAATTTGGAGCCGTTTTTGAGAATATTTCGAAAATGTTCGGGGGGCTTCATGTAAAGTACCCCCAAATTTTGAAGACGGAAGAGGGGGGGAAATGAAAATGAAAGACAGAAAAAGGAAAAAAAGATTTCATCCGGAGGGTTTGATTGGTTGGTGATTCCAGGCACGTCAACAGCAAAGGTAATTAGTCCCATAAGTGTAGTACTTGTTTTATCGCGGGAAATGATGGTAAACCACGCCGCTGGATGGTGAGATCCGGCGCCGAACTTCCCGTCGCATAGCGGTATCTTCCCCAACCGGGTATCTTCCACTAGAAGGGCACCGTCCTAGCCGGAACAAGCTCTAAGCTTCTGTCTGTCTCCCGGTTCGGTATGTGTGGTAGTGAAGTGCATGTGGGTGTACGTTTAACCAAAGGGTGAGAATAGGACATAGGAGAAGGGGAAGGAAAGAGCTTGCGCTGTCTTCGGCCCGTTTGTTAAAGTAGGTTTCCGCCATTCGCCTGATGTTGATAGGAGAAACCACTGAAAACTACCGATCAGAGCAGCCGGCCGCCAGCATTCTCCTCCAGGCAGCGGCTGTATTCACCTAGCTATCTAGCTAGTGCCGAAAATCCTACCACCGTCGGGACGCGAACCTTAGGAC
Source organism: Acheta domesticus (assembly GCA_031308135.1). NCBI lineage: Eukaryota > Metazoa > Arthropoda > Insecta > Orthoptera > Gryllidae > Acheta > Acheta domesticus. The sequence continues at coordinate 13,588,165 of JAHLJT010002630.1, forward strand.
TTCCTGGTCAGAGGCACTGTAGTGACATCAGTTGCCCCGAGCCACTTCATCCGGAGGAATTTCTGCCCACTGTGCGGTGGTTACATCGGCGCCTGCCCACGGGCACCGCGTGCCCAATTGCTGGCCTGCTGCAGTGGGCTGCTCTCGCGTGCCCAATTGCGCTTATGGAAAAAGTGTCCGCTGCGCTGCGGATGCCGTTTATCAGGATGCACTCGCCGTGATGTCGCTAATGGGCGGCGACCCGCCCGGGACTTCGGCAACGCTCCCGGTGCTTGGAAAGCGTCCATGGACGGTCGTCGGACTCGGGAGGTGGGCGGTTCTGATGTAGAGCGCATTGCCACCGCAGCGTCCTTGAGCGATGGCTTCTAGGGTTCGAGTCCCGACTGGGAGATTTTCGACATCAGCTACACGTGAATGAATGAGAATGAATGTAAGAATGAATGAGTGAGTGAATGTAATAAACAAAAAAAGAAGAAGAAAAGAACGTTTATAAGAACTTTATACCCGAAGATATCAACTCTAAATGAACTAGGCTAGGCCCAAAGAGGCCAGCCATGTAATAGTTTTTAATTAATAATAAGTTAGTTTTAAGTAGTCTTTTTAAGTTACCGCCCTCCCAAAAACTCCAAAAGCCTTATCGGCTGGAGTTAAAATGTACGACCCTTCACTCAATAAATTCCCGCCCCTCCAGGGTAACTGGAGGGGGGAAATCGAAAAAAAAGCTACACAGCTAGTCCGAATGCTGCTGCTGGCTGAAGGGGAGCGATAAATGCCGGCTGATCTGATCGGTTGTTTTCCGTGAGTTCTTCAGTCCATACCAGAGCAATGCTGGAGTAGTATCTTAACAAACGGGCTATTGACCACGTGCGGTCCTCCCTCATTCACCATACCTACTACAACGCTACAAAACGTGCACCGCTAAATACAAACTTCGCTCTGCGGAGTGAGATGGCTCCCGCCGACTTCGTCAATGCTCCCGGTGCTTGGAAAGCGTCCGTGAATTGTCGTGGGACTCAGGAGGTGGGCGTTTCTGATGAAGAGACCGTTGTCTCCGCATCGTCCCTGACCGGGAGGAATAGGATTCGAGTACCGACGGTGGGGGATTTTGTGGCGTTAGCTACACAGCTAGTCTGAATGCAGCCCCTGGCTCGAGGAGAATTGTAACCGCCAGCTGCTCTGGTCGGAGGTTTTCCGTGGTTTCTCTGATTCATACCATACGAATGCCGGAGCAGTACCTTAACAAACGGGCGATTCTACCTTCCTCATTCACTTCACTTGTTACAATACTACGTACGTTGCACCGCTTATTACAAACTTCACATAGTGGGGTAAGATGACTCCCGCCTGCGTCCATGGAAGTTTGTTGGACACTGAAGGTGGGCGTTTGTGATGGAGAGAGCGTTGTCCCCGCAGCGTCCCTGACCGGGAAGACCTAGGATTCGAGCCCCGATTGTGGGCGATTTTGTGACGTTAGCTACACCGCTAGTCTGAATGTAGCCACTGGATCGAGGAGAATTGTAAATGCCGGCTGGCCAGATCGGTTGTGTGGTTTCTTCGATTTATACCACACGAATGCAGTACTTTAACAGTCGAGCGACACTACCTTCCTCATTCAACCCACTTGTTACAACACTACGAACGTTGCACCGCTTAATACTAACTTCCCGTTGTGGAGTAAGATGGCTCCAGCCCACGTCCATGAAAGATCATCGGCCTTTGGAAGTCGGCGTTTGTGATGGAGAGAGTGTTGTCCCCGCAGCGTCCTAGACCGGGAGGATCTAAGATTCGAGTACTTATGCTGAGAAATTGTGTGACGTTAGGTACACAACTTGTCTGAATGCAGCCGCTGGCTGGAGGAGAATTGTAACGGTCGGCTGCTCTGATCGGTGGTTTTCCGCGGTTTCTTCGATTCATACCAGGCGAATTCCGGAGCAGAACCCCCCAACAAACGGACCAGGCACGGACCTCCCTTCCTCATCCATCATACTTATTACAACACGACAAACGTCGACCCGCTAAATACAAACTTCACACAGTGGAGTAAGATGGCTCACTGAAAACAGCTGTTGCTGCTGAAATGTTTCTCTCGGGAGGTGGTAGATTTCCTGTCCCCGCAGTCACGGATTTTCGACTAATTAGAATTCGAGCTTCATTGGGCTGCTGTCGTGCCCAATTGCGTTTGTGGAAAATGTGCACTCTGTGTTGCGTACGGCTTTTGTCAGAACGCGCCCGCTGTGAAGACGCTTGTGGCCGGCAAAGCGACGGCTTCGGCAATAGTTACAGTACTTTGAAAGCGATCATGGAAGTTCGTAGAGTTCTGGAGGTGGGCGTTTCCGTTGGAGGAATGAAGATGTATGTTCGAGTCAGAGCGGTCTGATCGATAAGTTACATTGAGGTTTGAACCGAAGCCCAATGACCCGATCGTAGGTCATTCAGCATTTAGCAACCGTATGTTTTCCTTTTGGTGAAATTGTATTTTAAAAAATAGAGCAGAGAAATTAATTATTTCGTGAAATATTCTGTTTATTTCATGTATATGGACGTGTTATATGTATTGATTTCTTCTCTTTTGTAATTCGTTACACATTATATAGATATTAGATGTTAAGTTGATTTAAACTACTAAATATCGCTTGATATTGAAAAGAAAATCGTGTCTATTCCTAAATGATGAGTGTTATCATTTTTTACTCATTCAACGTTTCAAAAACTCGCTTTATAGGTTTTTGTGACAGTTTAGAAGCCTGCTGACTAATTTGCAAAATTTGTGGAATTTGCAAATTGCGATTTTTTCCGTGGTGAAAAAATGAAAACATATCTCAAGTCTCTCCTGCTTACTGTTTCAAGTGAAATTAAATTTCAGTCCCAAAAGTCCGTTCGAAACGTAGGTTCCAATAGTTCTTATATTCGAGTGGGAACGTATTCATCCAGGCTTTAAAGTTCATTACGACGCTATTTTTAGTCCGGGTTATATAGGGTTTGAGAAAACTGTTTTCGGGGCCAATAAGACTACGGAAAATGGATTTTTACGGACAAAATATAAATGTACGTTTACAAGGAAATTACATTTTTTTCGACCGAAAGAAATGATCAATTTTCTATTTGAATATAATATATAAATCATCGAAAGTAAATCGACTAGCTCTCTTGCCCTTTATCTCTTAAGTGTGGGAAGATTTAATCTATTGGTAAGTAATTAAAATAACGTGGAGTTCACTTTCTCTTAAACAGACGAAAAGAAGTCAACATTGAAATAACTGTTCATGAATATGAAGTCATTTTATATGTAATAACAATGTTTAAATCGCAAAAGCCAATGTTGTTCGACTTGATTTGTGTACGTTCTCAAATTCAGCTATACACAACTTGATACTCTGTGTTTTCCCATGTATCGGAAGCCCAACTTCGCTTTCGATTAGTCGACAGAGTTCATCGACGTCCTGGTCAGTTTACACGTCGCATCCCATTTGTTTACGCACACCAGCAGTTGCGTGTGTCCAGGTGTGTGTGCCGTCCGATTACAATCTGTCGGGCAAATATGGTCAGTGCACAGAACAGACCGAACGATTTCCTGAATGTGTTCTTCAGTATGCACTGCTGATCAATATGCATCTCTATGTTTGGACAGGCTGTGTCGTAGCAGGCGAACAAAGCCAGTACGTGTATAGTCTCCTTGCTTTCACGAAATTATTTGTAGATGGTTGACTCGTCGCGAGACTTTTTATTCAGCTAGAACGCTAATTTGTTTCGAACTCAGCGAAGTTTTGCAAATGCACATTTTGTTTTTCGAAAGAAAAAAACTTTCTTAGAATAATGAGCTGATTGTTTAGTTGTACTTCGGTGTTTCATAGATGTGTAATTTAATACCGCTCGGAAAGGATAGGGTTCTGACGATGATGAAACATTCGAGATGGAACAATTTTCATTTGAAAATGTTTGAATTCGACGTAGTTTTCAATGAAAAAAGTGTGTAGAGGTAATTACATTTAAAATATCTAGTGTCTCACAGCAAATATAATGCACGTTTCGTTGTTCCTGCAAAATAAATCCAAATTTATTGACTCCCTAACATTGTAATTCGTTATGATGATTACCTTAAATACATAATTTAATTTATTTCAAGTTTAATTAATGTAACGACAAAGTTACGACTCTATAATATAGAAATATTATTAGGTCATTACTCTTAAATTCGATAGTTGACAAGGTTTATGGTATTTTTGGAAAATGTTCTCTCTCCTGATACAACTTATCTTTCAACTTCCGTTCATGATATTCTTGCTACGGACTGGAACTTGAAATAGACTTTCTGTGCAATATCTTCTCATCATCATCATTACCTTATTGTCAAGATTATTTACCTTTTTTTATTTAGAAGTCTTAATGTAAACTACATTGTCTTTTAAACTGTGAATAGAACGAAGGCATTGAACTAGTTACAAAAGTTCCTTATACTCTACGTTGACCTTTCGAATCCTGATATTCACTATAGCTTATTTATATTAACGTCGATTTAAAGTCACAATTGAAGCTTGTAAACCGAGACGATAGCCGAGGGTTATAAAGAAGTCCGTTATTTGTGAATACGTTTCACAATACTACCTTTTAATAGGAAAATCATATAAACAAGAAAAACGTTTTCTTGGATTCGGACTCATACACCATTACAACATACAACTCTTTGTTTGGATCGTTCTAAACACACGGCGGACTGTTAAAACTCTTAACGGACGTCGACCTTTAACAGTGATTATTTGATCGTTCGGTTGCATTAAGTCGATATTACAGTTCTACATTATTAAGAAAAAAAGATTTACTCGTGAAAAAAGAGTATTATCGCGAACCCAATAGCAAAGCTACAAAAAAGCTTAAATGTAAGCTTTTTAATGAAGAACGTTTAAGAGAAGGGGGCAGTTCTCATGTTGGTTAAAAACTCTGATTTTTCGAAAATTGGAAAAGTTCAATTATTTTTTCGGCGTCTTCCTGCAACTACAATTATAAAGATACATTTTTTCCTAATAAAACGTGTTCATCAAAAACAGCTTCAAATAAGGCCGATTTTTCAAAAACATGCATATTTTTTGCGAAATTTTGTGTCAAACATTGTAAATTTTTATTTTCTTTAATCCATTTTTTATTAAAGTCCGCACATCATTTTTTGATTCAATTCGGAACTTAGATAGCATAAAGGAAGTTAAGAGAATCGTGGCTCTAATGTTAGGTAAAATACCTGATTTTGCAAAAATTTTTAAAAATTAAAAAAAAATCCGGCCTTTTCCTACTACTACAATTGTGAAGATACAATGTTTTTCTTTTAATGAAGTGTGTTCGTCAAAAATAGAAGTCACATAAAGCTTATTTAAAGAAAAGCTTTCTCCGTCACCTTGGGTCGCCGTGTGCACGAACGTCTTCCGTGACTTTCCGTGTCTCCTCTCGCGCGTCCTACAGGAAGTTCCCGACGGCACGCCTCTTCTCGTGCGTTGTCCCCGACACGGGACGACCATCCATTCCTCGCCCGCCCCGCTGCGCCACTGCACCAGTTTTGGACCCACGCGGACCAGCGCAGTGCGCTCGTGCGGAAAAGTACGCTCCGAAAAATACGCGATTATACCGTAGGCTACCTGTCGGTCTGTTTGTGTCTTATTGCGCTGAGTTTCTCCGTAGTGATAAGTTGTTTTTTTTTAATTTAAGGTCACATTAACTTGATTAGGGCCAACCCTTGATTTACGTTAGGGGTATCTGTATACTGAATGAAGTGATATGGTGGTGATGAGAGGTGAGAAGACGAACAAAAATAGAACTATGTAGGGCGGGACTCGAACCCGTGATCCTTCGGAGTAGCACTTCTGTCTGGAACTTCTGTTTTAGCGATATCGGCCACACGGTTTGGAAGTGATCAGTTAATTGAAAGTCAAGATTTGTAAGTATTTGAATTCGTAAAATATTTGAAGGTGAAGATCGAAGATCAATTGATCGATTATTGTGTGTTGACGTGTTGTGAAGTGCAGCGCAATAGAGAAGAAGAAAGAGAAGTGAAGTACAAGTCTTGTGAAGTAAAGTGAAGTGGAGTGGAGTGCATTGTAGTTAAGAAGTCATGAATCTGGTGGTTCAAAACATCTGTATAGGATAGCCATAAAATGTATAGGTAATGATATTATTGTTATTATGATAGATTTTTATTGTTATCATTATTGTAAAATAATTTAAAGTTATATTGTATTAATATTAGTAATTATAATGTTTGGAAATTGTAGGGTTCTACCACCAGATTGCATAAACCTACCTGCAAAATATTGTCTATCTATGTCTATCGAAACAAACATTCTGCAAGAGATGGAAAGGCCACCTGGAAGTCTGATGCTTGTCTAATTCTTGAAGTAAACCACAAAATGAAGAGGATGAAAACGAAAGGGAAGATGGTAAAGAACGAGGAGAGGAATATAGAAATAAAGTAAGAGTAAAATGGCAAACGGGAACACGGGGGAGAAGAAGGTAAAGATGAAGAGGCGAGATACGATTAAGAACGAGAAGATGAAGATAGAAATAAGAAAGTAAGAGTAAAATGGCAAACGGGAAGAAGGGAGGGAGGAAGAAATTGATGTTGAAGTAACTCACGAAGAAGTTAAAGTTGAAAAGAGGATAGGGAAGAAGTTGAAATTTAAATGAGGGCCGAGGAAGAATTTTTAATGTTTAAATAAGGCTGAGGAAGAATTTTTAATGTTTAATGATGCTGAGGAAGAAGTTGAAGCTGAAAAGAGGCTGAGGAAGAAGTTGAAGCTGAAAAGAAGCTGAGGAAGAAGTTGAAGGTGAAAAGAGGCTGAGAAAGAATTTTATGTTTAAATGAGGCTGAGGAAGAAGTTGAAACTGAAAAGAGGCTGAAGAAGAAGTTGAAGTTGAAAAGAATCTGAGAAATAATTTTATGTTTAAATGAGGCTGAGGAAAAAGTTGAAGCTGAAAAGAGGCTGAGGAAGAAGTTGAATTTAAGGAGGCCGAGGAGGGGGAAGGAACTGAAGGGGAACGGTAAGAAGCTAGTGCAACCTCCAAGTAAATGGGAAAGAAGACCGTTGCTCCTCCTCTTGGGGCCCACTGTGATCGCGTGCGTCTTCCGCCGCCGCCTCGTCCTGCGTCGTGTCTCCGTCACAATGGAGGCGGGCGCCTTCACTGCACCCCGGAGAGGGCTATTATCGAATTAGGTAGGTCGCCGCCGCTGCCCCAGACCATGGCACACGGAGGACGAGAGGACGCGAGGGCGGGAGGACTTTCGCGGGGCGGGCTAAGGTTCCCACGTCTATCACGCTCCCGTCCTCGTCCTTGCTTCCTCAGCGACCGGCTTTCGACTCGGACGGAGTTTGTGTTGTTTTGACACTACAGTAGATTTCGTTTATAACGATGCTCAAGAGACTCTTATATTTATATTTGTGTAAACAGGCATCACTATAGCGTGTAGAATCACTCAGAATAATAAATGGGTATTAAAATTATTTGTGCGTGTTTTCAAGTGCGTGTTTTCATTTTCAATACGTATTTCTTATGTAAACTTTACATAAATAAAGTACAACGTACATACGTATATAATATACACAAATATACACATATTTGCAAATCAATAAAATCATAACTTCAAAAAAATTAGTGAATGCTTTCATTTTTCGGCAAAGTTAAACTTTTCAACTTGCCTTCGCTAATAAGATCAACGTTCTTGGCAACCGAAAATGTCGGCATTTTGTCGTTTCAGTGCGATTTTTCTAAAATTTTTAATTAAATTAAAATTTTTTAAGCTCCCTAAAATGGAAAATTTGTGTTCTAACCAGTGTCCAATAACAATCGAGAGGGGAATATTAAAAAAATTACATCTCGATTGATCAGTGACTGTTGTCTAACTAAGTTCAACTGTTTATCATTTTCTTAGCGGTATGGAAATCTCGTAATATGTGGCAACATTATTTCCGCACTATTAACGTAGGGTAATGTTTGAAATTAATCCTTACTTGCAGTTTCTATCATTAAACTCGGGGAATCAATATTCCTGGATATCGTTGTAATTAGAATTTACTATACTTTTTGCCATATCTTCATCAATACGGGGAAGGCTAATATATTTGAATATATAGTTCCTAATACTACACAGAATATAGTGCACTATGAATTGTACGGTCTTCTTGTTTCAATTCTTCTGAATAAATGTTTACAGTATCCACATATTTCCCAATTTATTTTCCCCATTCCGCAATAACGCGCTTTCCATTATTTACGTCTGCTCTCATTTTGTTATTCCAATTATTTTCTTTCTCCCTGTAACAATAACATTTGTTTAATTAGGTGATAATGTTTTCCATTTGTCGGTGGCAAAATTGCACTCCCGCCTTGTCAAGTTTCATGTTGTGTAAGCAGTGAAAAGTATATTGACATTACGTGTGCCAACATGTAAACTGCTGGAAGAGTAAAGCAAATGTAAAAATTACTCTGTTTTGTGCATACAATGTTATTAAGTGCAGTAGAAGCGTTGCGAATTTTGTCCGAAAGTTATTTCTACCGTGATGAGATTAAATATAGATGTGAAAATATTGCAATTGTTAGTTTTCACGAGCTTTTAGGTGTGAATGCTTGTTCCTCCGCAATAAGCTGAGGCTTAAAAGTATAAAATATGTAACGGTATAAAGAAAAAAGATGAATATTCTGAGAGTATAGCGATATTAAATGTTGGACATGGACTATTTAAGTGCATATTGTTTTCCTTACTGGTGTGATGTCAGAATCATTCTCGCTAATAAATTCCAATTACATCGTTTTCGAGCTTAGAATTTTGAGGGTTTATCCGTCAAGCAATTACATGCCTTATTATATAGGTATGCTATGATTTCCAACCTCTAGATGCATCAAACATTTTTTTTTATTTGATGAAACTAATATTTTTATCAGAGAATTTATAGGATTTATTCTAGTTACGTTCTAATTTCCAATAACATTTTTATTGTTTTGGGAATTTTAAACTAGTATCTTGATATTTCCGTAAAAAGGAAGAATCTTAAGAATTGTATGATTCGAATGTAAATTTGAATTATTATTCTACTTTTCGAAATTGAATAATTTGTTATGTTTGAGGTTAATATTTTCGTACTTTGTAATTTTTTGGTATCAAACGTGTGGAAGAATTCAAGTTTTAATTAAAAAGACCAATTCCAACAACTAATTATAGCAATGAATGCGTGCTTGAGTGTGTAATCAATACACACAGCAATGTTTTCCTTTTATTCGAGATAAAAACTGTATCAGGGTGTGTTTTATCTTTGAAAAACTGTATTCAGATTGATAAACTCGTATTCTTCTAACTCCGTATTCTACATGACGTCTTACACACTTTTGTCGCAAGTCCATGTATTATTTGCAATTGGATATGTTTGATTTAGTATACCGCATTGGAATATTGAAATATAGATGTAACAATGTTTTGGAAATTTTGCCAAAAAAATCTGTGTCTGATGAGAAAGATGTAGACCATCTGGAACGGCGTGAATCTGCACACTGTCGAGTTTTCTAGCTGCTGTGTCCCACCCTGCTTTGCATTTCCTGCCAGGGAAGCATCACTGCTCCGTTGTAACGAGCTGGCCACATCACGAGTCCTCAGATTTCCATAAGCGCATTTACGCTCGTAATGCCCGTTCATCAAAAGTCCAAATCCCCCTGGAATTATTTCCTCCTAACCCTTCCGTATTTGTGCTCTATCGACCCGATTCGCTCCAGTCCTCGCGTTTGGTCGTGTTGATTCGTAAAGCCGTTTAGCGTAACTCTATTTTCCAATTAAAGACAAAAATCCGATGTTCCGATGATATGACGAGGATTGTTTTTCAATGATCAGTGACCAGATGAATCGGTAATTTTTTTCCACATTTAATAGAAAAAAAATGCACATTTACAGCCGACAAGTCGTGATGTTACTGAATACTTGTTACCATGCATACATTCACTTCTCGGACAGTCGTGCAACTAGAAAACACACGAAAAGCGGACATGGGTAAGTACATTTTTCAGGCGAGCATAACACGAAAAGCCAATACATTATTAATAGCGAAAAAATGCAACTTATTGTTTAGGAGCAGGGATTGGTAGTTGTTATGTCTTTCATGATGCAAAGAATTAGGCAATGACAAAATTCATTATTGCGGATCAAAGGCGCTAAAAAAAGAAGACATAAACATTCCAAAATACCTGCTGGAGGAGAATTCTCGAAGAGACCTAAAAAAGAAGACATAAAATTAGATTGAAAAAGTTTAATTACCGAAAAGATTAATATAATTACAAGAATGGATGGTTATTATCATTTCTCTAGTAAAAATTGAATTAAAATCAAAAACAAAGTTTAGACGTCGGATATTAAATAAATAAAGAATTAAAAAGATAAATTATAAATTAAGAAGTATTAGGTACGACAGATTGTGTAGTAAAACACAAAGATTTAAGAAGAATAAACAAAATCTCACGATTCCTCAACAAAACCTGCATTGATCGATCAGTAAAAATAAAGAAATAAGCACAAGGGCGCTGAGAAACAACAAAAAAGGGAGAAAAGAAAGGCAAGAAAAGAGATGAGAAAAAATATAAAGGATACATTCAATTCTTGGAGTAGGAGGCTACCGGATAAAAAGAATATTGAAGTAAAAATTATAGATGAGAAAGAGGGCAATATGGAGGGAAGAGAGAAGTGCAAACATGGTAGACACAGGCAAGTGCGAACAAATGGACAATCGGTCACGTACAGTTGGGGCAAGACAGACATATGGCCACAAAGATAAATATGTAAACACAAGTAGTCGCACAGAGACGTTCAATAGACGCGAATTGGTTGGTGTTATCGTATCGTACTGTGATATTCAAGTTTACGGATCCGAACCTAGTCGAAGTCTTGGATTTTTAAGTTCTAGAAAACCCTCGTATGCCTTCTTTGAGAGGGAAGTCAGTGTTTCCTTGTTGGATGTTTATGGCATGTAAAAGAACTTCAGTCCTAAACGACGACATTGAACAAAATTTTAACCTTTTGTGGCTCCAGTAATATTTCTATTCCCTACTACTCGCATTGTGTCGATAACTCGTCTTCTAGTACATAGTTGCTAGTACTGGAAAAAGTAAGTAAGCAAAACCTGTCCACAAAAATAAGACAGCCAAGAGATGAACACAGACAACTTGTGAACATAAAAAAGACAATTGGTGAACACAAACAGCCAAGAGACAAACACAGAAACAGACAAGAAAATACACACAGACAAGAGACAAATACACAAACAGACAAGAGGCAAATACACAAACAGACAAGAGGCAAATACACAAACAGACAAGAGGCAAACACACAAACAGACAAGAGGCAAACACACAAACAGATGATAGGAAAAAATACAAACAGACAAGAAACAAACACACAAAACAGACAAGAAACAAACACACAAACAGACAAGAGACGAACGTACATACAGCGAAGAGACAAACACACAAGCAATCACATTTAGGGCCCGCAGACAGAGAGCCAAAGAGATGGTCTCAAATGATAAAGAAAAACAAAATCCACAGCTGCAGAATGAAGCTCCGAATGTCGTGAGTCGCGTGCTCCAGTCGCTCACCTTCCTCCCCCGAGTGCGCCAAAGGAAGGAGTAAACAAAACTTTTCTGCCATTGTTCATCCTCTGGGAGCGCTCAAAGTGGCTCGGCGCGGCGCGGCCTCTCTCTCCGCGGCGCCCCGCACGCCACGCGCCGATCAAGGCCACTTTGCCCACGGGAGGCGACCGCCGCGGAGGAGGAAGAAGAAGAAAAGGAAGGGGAAGGAGAGGATGTTGGGGAGGCAGAAGAAAATCGAGAGGGTAAAGGAAAGGAGGAAGAAGAAGAAACGGAAAGGAAAAGGACAGGATGTCGAGGAGGGCGAAGAAATTGGAGAGAATAAAGAAGATAATGAAGAAGAAGAAAAGGAGAAAGAAGAAGAAAAAAGAAAGGGAAAGGAGAGGATGTTGGGGAGGCAGAAGAAAACGGAGAGAATAAAGGCGAGGAGGAAGAAGAAATGGAAAGGAAAAAGACAGGATGTCGAGGAGGGCGAAGAAATTGGAAAGAATAAAGAAGATAAGGAAGAAGAAGAAAAGGAGAGGATATCAAGGAGGAAGAAAAAATGGAGAGAGAGAAAAGGGGGAAAAGAAGAAGAATAGAAAGGGAAAGGAGGGGATCACGATGAGGGAGAAGAAAACGGAGAGAATAATCAGAGGAGGAGGGGAAAAAAGAAAATGATGAGACGAAAGAAGTAGAGGGGCAGGGAGAAGAAACGAAGTAAAAAAAAGAAAGAAAAATTTGATGAGAAGGAAGAAGAAAAGGAGAAAATGGTTGGACAGGTGAATGGGAAATAGGAAGAAGAAAAATAAGAGGAATAAATGAGAGGCGACGGAACAAGAAAAAGGACAGACTGGAGCAGGAAGGAGAGAATTGGGAAGAAACAGGAGGAAGAAGTAACAAACTAATTTTTATTGTAAAATAAATTAAGACAAACGAGAAAAAAGTAAAGAAAGTATGTAGGAGAAGACGAAACATAATAACGAGACTTCTGATTGAACCACAAAGTTCGGTTTCGTAACAAATCGAGAGGTTTCTATTCTTCGTTCTGTACATTGGCAATTATGTTTATTTCACAATATATTTTTTTTCGACTCGTGAAAACATATTTAAATAATTCATTTACCAAAGCAATTAGTGACAATTCTCGTCACTTTGAGCATAGTACGAGTGTGTCTACTTGCGTAATAATTCATTAGCTAATTTTATGTTGCAAAAGAATTGCGTTCTGGATAAATCGAAGATTATCTCAGCTACAATATTGATCCCCAACGTCATTAATTCAGAAGATAATCATTAATTGACCTTCAAGGTAATTATTCCGTAAAATCACTGGATTTATATAACAATCACTGGAAAATAATAATCACTGGATTTATTAACGAAAATCATACAATATTAAAATTTTTCCTTGTTCCTCGTTCATCCTCCCCCCACCACCAAGTTTTTGACGGTGCGTTCACAAACTTAGCGCTGCCTGGAAGACTCTAGCGGCCGGCTGCTCTCAGCGATAAATTTCCGAGCTTTCTCCGATCAAGACGAGGCGAATGCTGGAGCAGTACCCTAACAACGGGCCACGGACCGCGCGTGATCTTTCCTTTCTCATTCTTGTCCACCTCTTTTTCTTTTCACACACTCTTACACTTACATGCACTACACTACCACACATGCCGGGAGGCCAGTCGAGAGCTTAGAACGTGCCATGTCTGGATCCATGCCCTGATAGGGGAGAAAACTGCAAATCTCCCTGCATGCCGACGTCTAGGTCGGTGCCGGATCAATTTCTGAGGAAAGTTCACCTCCACCTCCTAAGATATTACATTCACTAAACGAACGGGACCAATGACCAAAGCAGTTTGCTGCCCGGAAACTTCCATCAACCAATCACAAAATTAACCCTAACTACACTTTTCTTTGAGATGTGTGGGAGTGAATATTAGCGATTTAGTGTGCTTTAAGTATCGGTACGTAAGAACGGCATTTTCTGAATGAAATTGACAGCTGTCGACTTTCTGCATTCGCACAGAGCATATTTCGTCCCCACCCATATTTATTAGACCATGCGTGGACCCTCGTATATCTCGAACCTACCCAGAAACTGCTAGGTATCTTCTTAAATTCTTAGAATTATTTCACATTTCGTATTCGCAGAGAACGCGAGGTCATACTTGAGAAAACCCCTCCTGTACCGATATCCAGAATTACCACGTGCATAATTGATGTAATTGCGTTCCATTGAACACGTTTGTTTACGTAAATGAAAAATGATTCTGCGAGAGTGAAGCCCAAACGTTGGTTAACGAAGGCATCTTAGGAACTTAATCTAAGACACTTCTTCCAGCACGAATCCCCGCTCTTCTTCCAATCACTCTCAGACGAGAAGTACTACCAGGGGTTCTCAAAAAGAAACTCCTGCTATATTACTTAATTAAAAGCTGAACGTGAACTGAATTAGTCATGTCGATAGCAAGGGAAGTGGAATTTTATTACTTTATTAATTAAATTTTATTAATTAAGCTCGATGTTTCATTAAATTTGATTTGTACAGCACGGAGGAAAGAGCCTGGTGAATAACGATGGTAGGGGAAGTTATTTAGGAGAAAAAAAAACTTAAAAGTAGCTTTGTGTTCGATATCAGTAGCCTCAGCTCTTTTCGCCTTTTTAAGTTCACTTCACTTTAAAGTTTCTTAGAGGGAACCACTGAAGAGGAAACAATTATGCTACAGGTTGAGTGGATAAATTAATATTTGTGTTCTGGAAACACTCTTTTCTTTAACATTCGTGTGTAAAGTAAATAAGTAAAGAACGAAGATAAAGAATACTCAATGAAAGAAAAATATGTTACGAATTTTGGTAAATAACACATCTGTCTTTGCAGTTGAGAATATCTACGTGACATGAAAACATCAAAACTAGAAACAATTGTATATTATGGAAATAATTTATAATACTACATTTTATTCTGGGCTTGAAAATTCGTAAATTTGCTTCTAGAATTTTCATACTTTTATTAGTGCAAAATAAGAAGCATTCTAAGTGAGTTGCGTACACTATTTCGTTACTGTTTTATCATGAATTTATTAGATTGCTTCATCATATCTAACTCCAATAAAAGCGGCCATAAGTAAGAGGGCGTGCTAAAAGTTCAATTTTTAGCATAAGTGCTGAAAGTAAGTCGATGCTCAAGATAAAACAGAACGAATGCAAAAAATAATACAAAATACTTTTGCATCTGATCGCATCAGTTACCATTAACCTTCACATAACATAGTAGACAAAAGATTTGTGTGTATGAACTAAAATACAATGAAAGTCAATAAGAACGTCCACAAATAGTGTATGACACAAGTGATAAAAGTGATTTTATTTTGCTTGTAGGGTTGCGCCTCTCGGCTTTCCGGGCTCGTGTCCAAATTCTCTTTACTCGCAAAATAAAATGTCACTTTTTCCACTCGTATCATAAATAGCTATTGGCAAACGTATCATTCTCGTTGTATTTTTCAACTTTCTACGATAAAATTCTAGTTTTTAAAGGAAACTGCAATTTTTTATTCACATTTTATATGTTTATTGATGTAAACAAATTAGAGATCAATGCGCGTCATATAAGACTTTTTACTTTGTGCAATAAAAGCGACGAGGTTGTGCCATAAAATATCATTTTATTAACAGCTTAGTGCGTCAAAGGAAGGAATTTCAAAGCGATAGTAAACTACAAAACAAATGAATAGCAATTTTCAATACAGACATAGTTTCTGCAAATATATTGCATCTTATGAAGGTTCGTGCTCGAGAAAGAAATTTCTTAGAAAATGAGCGGAGGTACCGTTAAGCTGGATAGTTCTCAGACGTGTTCCCACTCCAAAAACAGGTTTATTTACTCACTTTTAGTTTGCATGACTGAGACTGTGTTTGTTCGATTCCGTGAATTAACGGGGAAGGTAACGGACGTGACATTCAAGGTCGCTGCTCTGAAGATTACATTTTTTCTCTCTCTTCAAATGTTCTCTTAAGTAGATGAAAATGGTTTGGGGATCTGAATGATTGTGGTGCGTGAATAAGTTTTCATTTACGACGAGGTTAATGTATTTGGACCGATTCACGACACAAGTCATTTAAAACATTTTGAATTATTTGAAGTTATGAAAAGTAAATAGTACAGAATTGTCAGGAGTTTGATAAAAATACTCAGAATTATTCTACCGAGCTGATTTGACGATATTAATACAGTAGACTTACTAATCCTCTGATAAGGTGATTATACTCTTGGAAATTTATTCTTCCAATACATCGTTCATCGATTCAGGGATGATTCAAAAATATTTAGAAACTACTACGTGAAAGGGTTGAAATAACGTTAAAGTATCTATTTTCATAAATGAATTGATCAGATATGAACACTATTATTTACTGAATAGGCACCGTTACCGTTTTTCAGAAATTTCACTCTTCGGTTTGGAACAGAAAATAAATTATATAAATATGATGAGGGATCTAGCTACTATTAAGTTTTTTCTCAAATTACACACTTCAACTGAAATGTTTCATTGTGCCTCTAAATTATAATAGTTAGGCAGCTACTTAATTAATTTTCTTTCCTTGTTTAAAATGGTATTAATTCCAGCAATGTTTTTTTTCTTGAACCAGCTTTTCTCCCTGTATTACTTCCTTTTCAACCCAGCCATTCTTTTCAAGAAATGCCTTCTGCATAACCGTTAGGCTTTTTCTACCACCTTTCATCTCTTCCTCGTTTAATTGTCATTTGAATAAAATACCTGAACATTGATTTCACCTCTTCAGTAACGCAAATACTACTCATAAGAAACTGTATTGATGGAACTTCATATGAAGTCAAACTCTTAAACACACGTTCAGTGTTTTATGTACTAGATCGCTTCGCTAATTATTACCTTGATTGTTAAAATCGACATAAACAACCAAAGAGGAAACACTTGCCTATTAAATCAAACACCAACGAGATTGTGATCATTTTAGGTTTTAATGTACTTAATAAGAAATAATTTAATTTTTTGTTACCAGTAGTTAGTATCTAAAGTACTACTCTTAGATTAATCCTTTTTGTTTCATACGGAAGACCAGCTCTATTAACATGGCATGACTCCCAAGCCCTAATAAGAAACATACCATCGTTGTCCTATCAATACAGTAGTTACACTCATTGCTTTGGAGTCTTAGGGGGAATACGAAGAAGCTAACTGGTTTCTATAACCTTTTTACCTGACTGTGTGAAGCAATCAGCGAGGGTAATATTATTGGAAAGTTTGTGTATATGCGGATTTGTATACATATGACCATTGCCTCTGATTTTCAGGCAACCCCACATGCACCGGTGTTCAGATCGTACACGAAATATCTTTTCATCAGAACGTGACCAAACATCCCTCCAAAACTGACATCGATCACAAAATATTTCCTGTCTCCCTCCAAAAAAACAACAACTGACAAATATCTTGGAGTGCACTCTATTCGCCTTGTTGGAGTTCTGTTTGATAAAAGACTTACATGGTGGCAAAGTATACAACACCGAATAGCACTAGTCACTAGTAGAGCCCATTAGTTATATCCTATTCTTTAAAGATCATCCCTTACAGTTACATGTTGCTATTCATCTCTATAAATCAATGATCCATCCCATAACCCCCCATACTGCCGCAGCTGAAACAAATATCAATAAAATCCAAATTTTTCAAAATAGATTCCTACGCAAAAGCTCCCTAATACATTCCAAATACAGTGACATAATGAACTTGGCGTTACATATACTTCGCATATAAATGTATTGCGCACTACATATAAATGCAGTACATATACATGTTATGCATGGCTGCAGAGGGCCAAAGGTCAAGCTTGAATAATTAAAAAAAATGAACGTGACTTACAGAAGACTAGTGCAACAGGAGCAGCAAATCATTTTCTGCTATCTCTTCTTTAATTAAGAGTAGTGTAGGGTGTCCATAATGCCTTCTAAGATTTCAAAAATGTATTACTGACACATTGTCACAGCTACATCATTAGTTTGCTTTACAAAAGAAAGAAAATATCAGGAAGTTTATTTTGCAATTACTTGGTTGCAAATAGAAGGCGAATAGAGTGCACTGCAATAGTTGTTTGGCAAAATGACTGCACATCAGGAAAAGGCAAAGTGTGTTCCATGGTTTCATGAGACACAGTCAGCAGAATTTTCGGAGGGAATGTGCGCGAATTTCGAGTGTGTTGCTGCGTGATGTACTAAGTTTAAAGAGACTGGCAGTGTGTTTGACCATCCGCGAACAGGACGACCATCAGCAAATGAAGGAAGAGTTGAAGCAGTGCAACAAGTATTTCTTCGAAGTTCTTCCATGTCGACTCGTCGCCCATCTCGGGAATAGGAATTTTTTTGTAAGACATCTGCAACAGCAAATGTCTACCTATTGTAACGTTTTGTGACATCTCAAATGAATGACTTGCATCCTAATGTGATTTTCCTGCAAGATAGTACGTCATCACATTGGGATTTCACATCAGATTCCAGATTACCTAAATAAAACATTTCCTAACATGTGAAAACGACTTGGTCTTATTCTCTGGCCATCAAGATTGCCGGGAATAGCCCCTTTAGATTTCTTTCTTTAACGTTTCGTTAAAGATATAGTGTGTGTAACATATTCTGTATGATCCCGATACATTGAGAATGAGGAAAACTGACGCAATTGCCAGTGTTATACAAGAAATGTTGGACAATATACGGCGTTGAAAATTGAAACATGGTCTTAACCCTGTACGCGTGACAAAAGGCTCACATGTCGATTATTTATAGTTTTTCTTCCTCTTGTAAAGTGAACTACTAATGTAGCTGCAATAATGTGTCCGTAATAAATTTTTTAAATCTTTGAAGGACTATATGGACGCCTGTACATGATGTAACTAGTTTACAGTGTTAAGCTACATTACATTACTACATGTTTTGAAAACGAGTGACGTGAGGAGTGAGTTTTCAAATTCCTACAAGTACAAATAATCCTTTGTGATTAGTTTTTCTTGACTCTTTCCTGCGTGTGGAATCTCTAAGTTGCCTCTCAGAGGGGAGGGAGATAATATACTTCCAAACAAGAAAAGAAAGCGTCAGTATAAGAACCCCTAATTTTTCAAACATCCTGTGTATTATGCATTTAGTTTGCTTTAATTCATACGTACATGTTTTGAAAACAGCAACGTTAGGAGTGTGTATTCAGATTCGTTCAAATGCATTCGCGCAACATTATGAAAGAGTTTCAAACGTAAATTTTGTATCAAGCATTAGAAACTTATAAAAGAATCAAAGTTAATTTTTGAAAGTAATTTTATTATGACGTTTTGGGTATTTAATATCTGTGCGAAAAAACGGTGAGCGACTGTGCAAAACTTGCGACAAATTAATCTCTGCAGCGAAGTAAGTATCTACTCCAGGTCATCGAAGAAAGTGCTTATTTCTGTGTACGTAATGTAAATTAATCTAAGTTGTAGGCACGTATAACTGACGTTTGTTTGGTGGAACTTATTCGGAACTAGTCCGGAGATCGTTCGTCAAGCATACAGAAAATAAACCTAACGTTTCTCTTTGATTCTGAAGGAAGCAAGTTCACTCACAGAGTTGCTTGGGGATGTGTTTTCTTCTTAGCAGTGGGATTAATGGTAATCGTAGATTTTGTAGTACAACACCAATGTGGTATTTCATGCAAACTACTTCTTCTATCTTTAATCGGTGGTATTCTGATAAGCAAAAGTTATTTCGCCTTTGTCTTTCTACAGAGGAATTAAATGTAAATAGGCTTCAATGAGAGTCAAACTTAAGAGGACAGATTCAAATTCCTATGTTAATAAATATATCTCGTTAATTGTTCTCGATGTTACGTTCATTCATTTTGATTGATGATGCAGGAAGTAAGGGAAGTAATTTTTTTAAACATCTGTTGTAATAATCGTTCCCATTTACACTATTTCGAAAAAAAGAGAAGACACTGATACGTTGTCGTACACTACCTGCGTATTGAATGCAGGTGTAATTATGTCGTAAGGTCGATGTAATTGACGCGCTAAACTGAGGCGATAGCCGAGGTTCATAACCAGCCGTGAACGTTATTTGTGTTATCCGCCGTGTGTTCAGTACTTTTTATCATATCAACTTCTGAAAAGGAAAATATACATAAATAAGAAATACCTTTTAATGGGCTAGGCGTTTTTCTTCCGCCATCTTTAGCTACAACGCATTTTTGATTGCTCCTAACGGACTGCGGATTAAATAAGGATTGCTTGCCTTTAAGAAGAGACTCAGTGTGTTTAGTTGCGTTAAGTCGATGTAACAGTACAGTGTTACGAAAAATAATAAATGAAGAGGAAAACACCGAGGCCCGCAATTCTTAATTGTGGCAGGTCAAATATTATACGAGCCTTGTAAGGGAAGTGAGTTGCAAGTCCGTCGCGTCCTGTTCTCGGAGAGTAGGCCAGCGGAATCCGAAGTTTTGGCGGATGTCAGCCAGACTTCAGGAAACACGAACCGACCGGTTGGACATCTCTGTAAATGATGTGCGCGTGTGCTGGACAGAACGGGTAGGATGGAAGACATGGGATAGGAAGGAAGATAATGTCCTGGCTTCATAACGCACGTGAGTGCTCTGGGATACGGTCAGAACATCTTGAGAGTCCCCAGATACGATCTAACGACGGCCCCGTAATATAATTGAGGAATTGAACACATCGTCAGTGCATAAGGGAAGTGCCACATCTCAATAATTCTCCTTTTCCAGAAAAATGGTTTTGAATTAAGATGAGTCGAGACGTACTCCTGCACAGCATTTGCCCAAAATGCGAAAAGAGTTCGCACTTATGCTACTACGTATCTGATACACATACTTAAATATAAAATATTCTTATTAAGAGATGTACTTAAATAAAATGTAAATTTCCAAAGTGTCTAAAATTTAAGTGGAGTAAATGTAATTATTGAAATGTAATATTCGTCTCGAAAAAATCTAAATTCTTGGAGTTATTCACCTCTAGGCGAATGCCCCTGCAGACATGGCTTCGCACCTACAGGCACGGATTCGTTCGTCTCACTTGCGGAGAGAATGAATGCACCCATATAAATATCACTGACTATGAAAGAAGAATGTTTGGAGTAGGGTTTGAGATAGAAATAAGAGAAATTGTAAGAATATGTTTGTATTAATACGAATGATATCGAATACGAATATACGAATGATATCGAATGATATACGAATGAATCGTATTACAGTTGGGTCAATGCTTCTTATAATGTATTGTAATAAGGAGCCATCGTGAGTGAATTAAGCACATCGTATGTGCGTCTCTATTTCGAGCAGATAGTAGTGTTTCAGTCTCCAATATTTTCATTTACGTAAAATCTATTACTCTAATTTTCCTAACTTGCAAGTTTACAATGAGTAATATTCAGTAACTTTTTCATAATATAGGTTATGCTACATGCTGTTATCTTAGAACGTTTTAATATTTAGTCAAACGTTTAATCATTTCACCATTCATACCATCAAGAACCAAAGTACTTTTATGTAAATGAAAGTATTACACGGGGATCGTAATTCGAAACAGTGTCATTGTGGTATCGAAATGCAAATTTACGACAGTTTCGAGTAACACAGTAACACGACAGCTTTCTTTACTACTGGACCACTTACACAAAGTTCGTCTTTTTTTGTTCGAAAATAAAAGAGCATTCTGTAGCGCATGAAGACACCGTTCCCGTGGTACACCCGTCTTCTATACTTCACTGAGTCATAACCATTCAGCCCATTACACATTCTTGGAACGCATCCCCCTTAAGAGGCGGCACAACGGGCTCAAGTACGTGGCATACGTGAGCTGCTTTTTATACTTTCCTTTTATGAGGAAGAAAACCGATGGCTCCCGGAGGTTGGTTGGCCTCGCTCTCTCTATGGTGAAATTGTGCTAGGGAGAATGTTTTTAACATTTGCGTCTATTATTTTGCGGCGTAATTATCTTCTGGAAGGAGGAAATGAAAGAATATGGGACGCACGCGCCTAGCCTGAACCCTCCGATAGTGTGGCACGGTCTCGGAGACCGGGCCTATCAAAAATCTTATTTATATTTATGACTGTTGGAGTGCGAATGCTGTACATTTTTGTACCTTCAGCAATTTTGTATTCGCACGTACACGAGCTATTGTTAATGTTCGAAAAGTGATCGTAGTGACAAGACACTGCACCAGGCATACTGTTCGTGTTGTGATCGTTGTGAGTTAACTGGTAATTCATTCACATTTATTGGGCACGATTTTCGGTGATTGTTTTGAACTTGGATATTTGGAAACTTGGACTAACGACCTCGTTTCGTGATTCTCCAATTTTGGACTAGTAATAAGATGTCGTACGATACTTGATCTATTTAGGGCTTAACACCCTGCGGTAGATTTCCAAGAAGAATTACAATGTGCATAAAACGAATATTTTTAGGATAAGAATATTAATATAAGAAAGAAAAAGTACAATACCACGCAAGGTACGCAACACAAGTACTTTACATACATATTTTATATCACTATATTTCCTAAATGTATTCACACTTTCGCAGCCAGTCCCAAATTCTTCGGTAGGTGACTTGTTCCAGTCATTTATTGTTCGATTTACAAAGCAGAATTTCCCGGTGTCAGATCGCTGCGTTCGTATAGGGATTTTGAAAGTTTGATCCTCTCTGCTTAAATACTTCAGTTTCAGTACCCTGTTCCGAATCTCCTTCCCCGATGGGAAACCAATTTATTTCGTAAATAAATATGACCCACACTCCCACTTCCACATTTGCTGAAGATGCCCTTGCATTGCAGTAGTTTCCGGTGCTTCAGCGAACACGATTATTTTCGCCGCCGCGAACTGACTTCACAGAGAGTCGGTGAGGCTGCGGTGGCGGTGGTGGTGGCGGAGCGGTGGCGGTGGCGGTGGCTGGGAGTGGGAGCGGCGGCGGCGGCGGCGGCGGTGGCGGCGATGGCGGCGGTTGCGGCAATGGCGTTGGCGGGGGCGGTGGTGGCGGCTGCGGCGGTGGTGGTGGCAGGGGCGGTGGGGGCGGCGGAGTAGCGGTGGTGGCGATGGCGGTGGCGGTGGCGGTGGCGGTGGCGGTGGCGGTGGCGGTGGCGGTGGCGGTGGCGGTGGCGGTGGCGGTGGCGGTGGCGGTGGCGGTTGTGGTGGCGGTGGCGGTGGCGGTGGCGGTGGCGAGGGCGAGGGCGGTGGCGGGAGCGATGGCGCTGGCAGCGGGGGTGACGGCAGGGGCGGTAGAGTAGCGATGGCGCTGGCAGCGGTGGCGGGGGCGATGGCGGTAGCGGCGGCGGCGGCGGCGGCGGCGGCGGCGGCGGTGGCGGTGGCGGTGGCGGTGGCGGTGGCGGTGGCGGTGGCGGTGGCGGTGGCGGCGGCGATGGCAGGGCCGGCGGTGGCGGCAATGGCGTTGGCGGGGGCGTTGGCGGTGGCGGTGGTACCTCTCTTGCCCGCACGACGCGACGGCCGCTTTCAAGTGACGCGCGGAATGCGCCGTGCAAATAAATACACGGCGCTCGCACGACCCGGGTGGCGCGGGGCTCCAGGCCTTCGCGCTCACTACGCACTATCTCCTGCTGGGAGAGGTGTCTCAGGGCATCAGCTGATGTTACTGCAGTGCCTCTGACCGGGAGGTCCTAGGGTTCCACTCCCCACCCCGACCCCGCCAAGCAGATCGGCCACGCCCACACACACCACACAGCGCTTGCTCCAGGCAGCGGAGGCGCACCGGCTGAGGTGGCTCAGGGCATCAACTGATGTCACTGCAATGCCTCTGACCGGGAGGTCCTAGGGTTCCACTCCCACACCCACCCCGCCAAGCAGATCGGCCACGCCCACACACACATACAGCGCTTGCTCCAGGCAGCGGAGACGCACCGGCTGAGGTGGCTCAGGGCAGCAACTGATGTCACTGCAGTGCCTCTGACCGGGAGGTCCTAAGCTTCGAGTCCCGGCGGTGGCAGAATTTTCGACGCTAGCTAGACCGCCAAGTCGAATACAGCCGCTGTCTGGAGAAGAATTGTAGGCGCAGGCAGGGAAAGTTATGTAATGCTGCGCGAAAAAAATGGCCAATTTTCGGCGGAAAAAAATTAATTACCGGGCCGTGAAAACGAAAAGGAGGATAAAACCAGTTGCTAAATTAAGATAAAAAAATCCGCTAACACGTGGTGTAGCCAGAAACCCTGTTTTCTAAGTCCTTGATACCGAAAAACCGCCCCTGTTCGGAAGTTTTCCGAGGTTTCTTTGATCAGTATCAGGCGAATGCCGGAGCAGTATCCTAACAAACTCGTCACGGACCGTACGCCATCTGTCCTTCCTCTTTTCTTATCACATTCTCTTCTCTAACCCCTTACACACACACACACACACTTACATTAACACACACTACCCCACATGCCAGGAGACTGGTCGGGAGCTTGAAGCTTGTCGCGGCTGGGGCGTGCCCCATTGGTGGAAGATGCCTGGTTGGAGAAAACTCCGCTAGCTGACGAAAGGTCGGCGTCTGATCTCACCATCCAGCGGGTCAAGATCACAATCACCTCCAGAGAGGGGGATGTACACAATTGCGGGACTAATGAAGTTAGCAGTTGACGCAATCAGAATCACTAATCAATCAATCCTGCCAGAGGGTTGAATTCCCGCGCAATGCATGTAGTGAGTGGCATTCAGTGTTTCCGGAAGTGTAAACGGCTGTGCTCATTAGTCCCCTTAGTGTAGTGCATGTTATAGCCGGGAGACGGCGATATCCCTCCCTCGCAGGACTGTGACATTCAGCGCCGACCTACACGCCAGCTTGCTTAATTTTCCCCCTCAGTTATCTCCCTTAGTGGACACCGCCTCAACGTAGATAGATAGATTTATTTAAACTGCAATTGGGCATAACCCGGTGGCAGCTAATTACAAAAACATAAATATACACAGCCTTTCAGTAATATAGAACACTAATACCACTAATAATAATAATAATAATAACAACAACAACAACAACAACAACAATAAGAATAAGGTAATATAACTAGCAAATTATATACTAATTGTAGTAATAATAATGGTACAATAATGATAATAATATAAAAACTGACTGATTCATAAAACATTAAATTACATTAAGAGAGAAAACACACACACTGCACTAGTATCACACTGCACTTCACTGCACTTCACTTCACTAAGACCTGAAAACATTTCCTCCTTTATTTCTCTGCTATACACTGCACTACACCTCACTTCACAATAAAACACTTATGCATTGCTATATAACCCACTATTCTCCCTCATTTACTTAATAATACCGTAAATTAATTTCCTAAACTGTTGAACGCTTTGAGGAAAGGGCTCAAAGGTTTTTGCAGGCAATCTATTCCATTCCGTAATCGTTCGATTTGTAAAAGAAAATTTCCCGACATCCGTTCTCTGCTGTCTTAAATTTATTTTGTGCCTGTGATCCACTCTACTGATGTATGTAGGAATACATAGCCGCCGATTAATTTCTTTCCAAGCTGGATGACCATTATAAGCTTTATACAAGGCGCAGAGTCTTACTACTGATCGCCTGTTTTTGAGTGAATCCCACCCTGCCGTTTTCTTGTCCCTGAAAGTAAATTTAGCTGCCCTATGCTGAATCCTTTCCAAGTGTTTACACTGCATAATCTTGTGCGGATCCCAACAAATTGTTCCATATTCCATTATTGGACGAACAAGATCTTAGCTCGCGATTGATCTCTCGACATCTGTGGTAGTGCAGTGCATTTCAGTAGTGTGAGTTAGAGAAGAGGAGAAGACTATGATTAGGAAGGAAAAATAGCTCACAGCTTGTGGTCCGTCTGTTAAGTACTGCCCTGAAATTCACTTGATATTGATTGAAGAAATCACGGAGCAAATGATCGCTAGAATGCTTCTCCTAGTTGAATTCGATCCAGCTATGTAGTTAGTGTTGAATAATTACCCTCCGTCGTAATTTGAACCCTAGAATCTTCTGATACCTCAACTCTGGACCTCAGCGTCGCTGCAGACGCAGAATATATTGCCACTGAGTCATTACAACTAATCCACGAATGTTAGTGAAATGTACTGGAAATACCTTCTGAATATGAACTTTATTGTATTATAGTTAAAGCAGTAACGATTTTTGATATGGGAAAGTAAAATATAGACGATTTTATTTTTTTATAAAATTTGTCCATCTAGAGGAATGAGGAGTTTATAAGTAATTTTTTCTAGTGGCTGCCTTTAGGCAAATGAGGTTACCAAAATATATGTTGTAGAGTACTGAGAATTTTAAAAGAGAAGGGTTAGCGTGAATTAACAATGCAATGATACAGGAAAATTAATAATGACACATTCAAGCAGAATGAGCATCACATAAATAGAGTTTGCGTTTTATCAGTAATTATACCGGAGCGTCGATGAACAAAAGATGACGAACTTTTGCAATTCCAAATGAGGAATCGCAAAAATTCGGTTCTAGACTTCATGACGGACCGTCGTAAGTTTATCAGAAAATTGACTCGATTCTCACATATTACACAAGTATTTAGAATGACCATACATTTCCGAAATTATCAGAAGTTGTAATATTCCAATATGAATTACGAAAACCCACAATGCCATAAAAAAAGTTCGGCCGCTTGCATTCAGTATTTCATAGGTGGAACCAAGTTACAGGCGAGGAGGAGAAGGAGGAGGATGGCAAAAATGCAAGAAGAGAGAGGCAGCGTGACTGAAGAGAGTGTAAGAGACCGGTGGGCGTTTGCAAAAGTTATGTTTGCCTTTTCAGGTGCCACGCGTCTGTCAAGCACACTTCTCTAGCAGTCTTCATGTTTCCGAGGAAAAACTTCAAAGCAGACGATTAGCACTTCAAGCTCTGCATATGCGGTGTGAAGCGAAGCCTTTTCCTAAGAAGTCAATGATCCGGTTATTTCATGATTGTTTCAATAATTTACAGATTCGCACTCAATTCCTTGTTTCATGTTGTAGATCTTTCCTTTCCAAGTCTATTATCTGTGAAAATCTTGCTGTAAATTTGGTATGTGAAGATTCTAAAGAGAAACTTCAAAGATCTGTTTTCAGACGTGTGTGTGCATGGTTTGCGAGCAGATGATGGAAATATCTCTTTGATCTTCACTTTGTGGTTTTGATTTGTTTGATTTCTTTTTTCTCTTTGACGTTACTACTCAACGACGTACTGGTTAAAGAAAACTGTATCTGGTCTCTGTCACATCATTTCAAAAGATCCATAAATTGGCGAATAAAAAGGAGCCTGAATTACCCCCCCCCCCCAATGCAGGACAAAGTGTCTCATGTTTTCTTTGCGGAGTAGAAATAGAAATGTTTAAGTTGGTGCCTTGATCAACCGTAGAAGACATTAAATGATTTAAATAATTAAAATATTACTACTTTTTATTCCCAAATCGTAAGCGATAAATGTTGTCGTTCTTTCTTTCCTTCCTCTCATGATCGAATATTTAATTTGTCACATATCTTTTAAGTATCGCTGGTAAACAGCATTTTTACTGGAATTTGTATGCTATAAGTTTATGACATTGTTACTTACACATTGTCCTTTTATTTTCCAGATGGAATATTCTCGTCATTCTCCTATTGCAGTTCTAAAGAAGTATTCAATACATGTGAGTTACACTTTATCCTTCTATAAAGTATAATCGTTATTTGTTATCACTTAAACATTTAACTTCACAAGTTGTATTCATGGTGTCACTTTGTATTTTGAATTTGCATGACGTCTTTAAAAAATGTTTTGTTCTTTCTATAACGCCAGTTTCAGACATTGGGAAGGAAAGAGATCGATATGGCTTCTTGTTTTGCTTCTGGTCATAAATGTAGCTTCACTATGCGCACGTTTGTTGATTCTCTTCTTTCGATAATAGTGATAGTAGAGCCGGGGATGTGTTACTATTTTTAGCAATACAAAAACATAAAACCTGCAGTTCGTTTACCGATGCAAATAAGTTTTGTATTATTCGAGAGCGAAAATATGTAGTTTTCAAATATTACTAACCTCGCCTTTTTATAAAAAACTTTTAATCCTCATTCAACTATTTATAGTTAAAAAGTCGGGAAGAAACTCCGGAGCTCAAGAAAACGTGCGCAGATGGTACTTCGTCCCCATACGCTACATACATTTGCTTGCTGTTCTTTGACTAAATTAATCAAAACAGATATCAAGAAGTGTAATGACAAATTCAAAGATTAACAGTGTGTTCATCGGTATATTCGGATATGTGGGAGTTTAGTCATCATTCATCCTTAGAATTATTCAGGAAAAAGCAAGTGAAAAAACAAATCTATCGACGATGTTGACCTCGCAAACCAATAGAGAGTATCGCCGTTTGGGCAGCCTCGCCTCAATACACTCTACTTTACGCACCACGCCCTCCGACAGGTAGATAAACGTTTAAGTACACAAAGTGCACACACTTTGAGGAAGCGACATCGGCAATGAAACATCGATGTTTGACGAAATATCGATGTACAAATTTAAGAAATCAATGTTAATAAAGCATCGCCCCAAAACCATCGATGTTTGTAAACATCGATATTTTTACTTTCTTACTCTTAGGAATGAAAATTTAACCGTGCGCCGGAAAGTGGCACATTTTCGACAGAAAACTCTTATTGGTAACAAAAAAGTGGATAAATCATGTTCCTATGTACAGTAAATTAATTCCTCTAACACGTGGTGTAGCGAGAATCCATGTTTTATGGGTCCTTGATACCGAAAAAATCGAATGACTGCAAAAGTCTGTGGTCTACGCTAGCGACTAAACCGTTCTAGCCGATTTTCTCCAAAAAATTGGTATTCCTCGGTCGATCTAAACAAGCTCTAGGTTTTGGGAGTTTTAAATGGATTTTGAGGACTCAAATGAGTTTTGAGGATCCTTTCATGAAGCCTCAAAAATATTTTGAAAATTTTCTTAAAAATGGGTCCCAATTTTTTGACAGAACGTTGTTCTCGGATAGCGTAAAAGACGTTTAAGAGAATGATGTTGACCTTATGTTCGCAAAAATCACGGATTTTTCGAATATTGAAAAAGTTCAATTTTTCTTCCTTCTTCCTTCCAATTCTTCCTTCCAACTTCAATATTGAAAATAGATATTTTTTCCTTTAGGTGCATTTTATTCTTGGCTGTCACTGGAAATAATTACGATATATGAATGATCCTCAGTCCGCTCTCTACCTCGCACCCGCATGGAAGTGAAGTATTAGGATGAACCGCTAGATCTCGACATTGTCGAATCGGCGTCCTATACTGCGATTTTCGTAACTTTGTCCCTGACAGGAATCAGCTGTTGACGGTTTCATCCAATAGGGAGCTTGAACGTCACCATAGTGACATCACTGTCGCGAAATATAAGCTCCCGATTGGATGGCAGCGAAACAGCTGATTCCTGTCAGGGACAAAGTTACGAAAATTGCAGTATACGTCTCCGCACTTGCTAGTCGAGGAGCGCTGCTTATCGGCAGCGGATACCGGCGTCGGCGTACCTGTTTGTACGGCTAGCCGTACGATCCCCGCCCGGCTTGCTTAAGCATGATTCAGCGTCATTTGTTTCGCGTGCGCGGTGTTATCCAGCCGGTGGCGGCGGCGACGGTGGCGTCGGGCCGCGCGGGGAGTCCACATTCACGGCGGCGGCAAGAGGTTTGTTTGCGCCAGTGGCTGGGCCGGCGCCAAGTGGGTCCCAGCGGAGCCGTTTCGCCACCGCCGCCGCCGCCGCCGCCGCATTCATAAGACGGCGCTTCCGCTCCCGCCACGCGATCCAACTGGCTGCGCGACGAGGCAACTCCAGGAGCAGAGGCGTATCTACGGTATGGCAAACACGGCACGCGCCATGGGCGCCACGAACAAGAGGCGCGATTCAGAATACACTTGCTACAACAAATAACAACAACCCTAATTTGAATAATTCTGACAGGGGCGCAAATTCTATGCTTGCCATGGGCGCCTGAGTACCTAGATACGCCTCTGTCCAGGAGGCAACAAGAGGCATGCATGTACTCGTCTTCTGACGGCAGGTTTTTCCCCCTTCCGGGGGATTTTCCCCAGCCGTACCTTATGGTCTCCTTTGCGCGGCTTTGATGCGATGAAGAGACCATTAGGGGTGAATGCCAGAATTCGAAAGGTTAGAATGCGGTAGGATGTAGGTATTGTAATGGCTTAAAGGCCTTCAGCCTAGTTATAAGAATTGAAATTGTGTATCAATGTGTTATAATTACCTATTAAATAAAAAATAAAATAAATAGGAGGCCCCGCGCAGAGGTATCGTCGTGTCTCGGTGAAAGCAAGAACCGCCCACCGGCTTAGCTGGCTCAAGGCGTCAATTGATGTCTCTGCTGTGCCTCTCACCTGGAGGTCCTAGGGTGCGAGCTTCGGCGGTTCACAGAATTTTTGACACTTGCTGTACTTGGGTTTTTATTTCTTGGTGCGTGAGGGCTTGTCTTTACGATGGAATATCTCTCGGTATTTTGCGTCTTTCTCGGTCGTGCTTTTAGGAGTCGCATAATCGGGACTGTATCGAACAGGGCTGGCCATCATGCGACTTCTAGCGGCACGACCGATGAAGATGCGAAATACGGTGAGATATTCCATCGTGAAGACAAGCCCTCATGCGCCAAGAAATTAAAGGCCAAGAATTTATAGCTTGGTCAAATTCAGCCAGTGTCTGGAGGGGAACTCGAGTGGCCGGCTGCTCTGATCGGTAGTTTTCCGTGGTTTCGCCGATTACTACCAGGAGTACGCCGGAGCAGCATCCTAACGAACGGGTCACGGACAGCGTGCGTTCATTCCTTTCTCTTCCTTGTCACATTCTCTCTCTCACACACACACACACACTTACGTGCACTACACTACTACACATGTGTTGGGATATCTGATTGGGGAAAATCCGCCAGCCGTTTAGGTCGGCACCGGATTGCTCCATCCACGGGTGGAATATCACTACCACCTCCCGCGATAAAAAAAAACAACTGCATCACACTTACGGGGCTAGTGACCTTAGCAGTTGACACGCCCGAAAATACTAATCAATTAATCAATCAGTCAAACAATCACAGCCATCTTAGGGATTCTGCAAGTTGGAAATATTTCTTACCGGAGAAAATTTTATTTTTTCGAAAAAATCTTTAGTCATGTGTAGTGGCGTCCGTTTTACAATTGCAACATTTTACTCGACACTGTATACGAGTTTTACGACCACTCCAAGCAATCGAAAGATGGCACATCTGTTCTGACACGCGATCCAACTGGCTGCGGGAGAAGACAACACCAGTCAACAGGAGGCCAGTGCAAATGTAGTCTTTGGTGAAAGCAAGTACAGTTGTTTCATGGGAATCGGAAGTCCACAATTTCCTCCCAAAATGTAGAGTTGTCATTTGACGAAAGATTATTTTATCACTCTGCTTCAATGTCAGTTTTGAAATTGTGGCAATTTTACTTAACAGTACACGTTACAACTATTGCAAGCCACTGTAAGATGGCGCTTTCATTGAAGCACGCGAAATCAATTTACTGTGCGAAGAGGCAACATAAGGCTATGGGCGGACAGATTATCTCAAGCGAAGCAATCTCATGGGTACTGCAAGTTCAGCACTTCCTCCCAGATCGGATATTTTTCTTTTTTATAACCATTTCTCTCAACATTCTTCTTTAGTAGTGTAAATCTCACCACTGCGTCATTTTTAGTCAACAGTATTTATTACTTCCTTTAGAATCGTTTTTAAGATGCCTCTTCCGTTCAGACATGTGATCCAACTGTCTACGCTATTAAGCAACGGTCAGGCAAAGTATCTTTAGTGAAAGCAAGCAGAGGCGCCTCACGGGTACAACAACTTGATAATTTCCCTCCAGAAAAAGAATTTTCGTTTTTCTAAAAAATCTCGCCTTATTCTATGCGAGTAAGTTTTGGAATTGTGACAGTTATACGTAGTGCAAAATAGCGCAAAAGTATCCGTAGTCTCATTTCCAACGTTCTTTTAAAAAAGTAATTGTTATTTAGTATCGTGCAAGGAAGGAGAATAGTCTTACGGGGATTCTGCTCCGAAATTAAATGAGAGGCTCCCATCGTGATCCTACAAGTTTTCATTTAGCTTTCCAGAGATCCCGAGAGTAAATGGTCATGGTTTGCTTGCTTCTGGGTAGTAAAAGGACTTACCATTTCATATGTCGCATGCAATTTAAACTCCTTGTTATCGTAATCCATTTTTTTGACAATTGTCTGTTTCTAATTCGTTTTCTGAAATGTACTCGGAAAGCAATCCTTAAAAATGTGGTTCCAGTTTTCCCTTTCAGATAGTTTTCAAATACGATACTGTATAATATTTATGGTGATTCGTGTGTGCTCTCCTTGTTATGCCGAGCTGCATGGATTGCAACAACTAAAATACAGACACATGGAACTCTTTTTTTACCGACGCAATCATTTCGGTTGTAATACATTCCCACACTTGCGTCATCTGGTTGTACAAGGATGCGGTTCAAAGATTTTACAAAAACACTCACGCATGCTCGTCTTCCCAAGTGTTGTTCATCTCCGTGACTTTTGCGGGAGGATTATTCTCTCACCAGCCAGATGCGCCCCCAGACGACAAAAAGCTTGGAGGTTAAGTGGTTGTGTCTCCGAATATCAACTACCACTCCGCCCGCCCAGTCATGTTTAGCAAACGTTTTTGTCGTGGGGCGATGTATACTGAGCGGTAATGCAAGCTAAGAGGGAACCGGGACAGGAGAATAAAATAAAGTCAATGAGAATCCCCCAGTCGATGTATTGGCTGCTATTTTTATTACAAACACACGCATTAGTGTAGTAATTCTATTGGCCCCAATTTTCCGGGTAAGTTTTCCTAGTTTTGTGTGTCGGTCTCAGAGGATTTTCAGAAAGGAATTAGTCCACCTTTTTATTAACACTAAAGCTGAATTATAAATTAAAGAAATGAGAGATGAAATATGCATTATTGCCTGTTCGAGATTCTTCAATAAATTTAAGATCAATATCTATGGACACGTACCTATCATGAAAAAGTGTTTCAGTGTACTAATTTGACTAAAACTTCTGGTATCAGTTCGAACTGCTTACAAATGATGAATTTGTATGTAACTGGAAGAAAATTGGAATAACTGGAATACTTAGAAGACCAAGAAGAACGTCTTTTGTGACAAACGTTTTTATTTTCAAGAAAGGCAAAACCTATCACTTTCAATGTATCACCAATACAGACCCTCCCCATATTAATTTTATCAGTTTTTTAGAGATATAATGTTCTTGAATTTACGTGTCAATTTTCATGAACATCTTACGAAATAATAATTAATATTTAACGATTTTCACTCGGGAATTATATAAAAATTACATATACGTCAGGAAAATACTGACAAGTGTGACTAAAGTAACTAATCGTGACATTGCTTTCCATTTCTGAGGAGAAAACCACATATTGCACGTTTACTATAATCACAATTATGTGACTTGAAAACTTGGTTTAAATTACGTACGGCGTATGGTAAGTAAACTCCTTAGAGTTACTAAATTTCCAGGCTTTTTTGCTTGAATTGTAAGGTCTCTGTGAACACACATGAACGTAATGACATAACGATTCCGTAACGAATACGAAAATATGGTAGTGTGACAGAATGCACTCAAAGCATATTGATCAGCAAACACATTTCCGTGCGACTACGCAGTCAACATGTGTGTTGGCACCGAATACACAACAAAATCGTTAATTTTTTAGAATGATGATGCTCTGTTATTGCTCAATGGTTACAATCATTAGTCAATTTTAATACGCAATATTGCTGCGACAACGTCTTTCATTTAAATGTGTGGTGTCCCAATTACTCTACAGATGTTAGTATCTGCAATCTGAACGACACAAATCGCATCTGTCTTTAATGTTCGTTCAGTAATGGACTTCTTTATTAACTCACGATCCTTGAGTTTGGTATACACAGCGCGCTGCGTATGGCGCAAAGTTTCATTGGACTGATGTGGAAATCGAAGGCAATCAACAATGGGACGATTCATCGTTACCGATCTGTTGTGTCATCGTGTCATTAAACACTCTGCTGGGATGTGCACCTTTGGTCACGTAGAATGACCGTTGCGAAATGTCAACCCATTAGTGGTATTTATGCAATGAAAATAGTAGTAAAACTGAATTAATCTTTTATATAATATTTCTTCCTTATTGGATGTGAAAAATATAATTGTGGTTTCAAAAAGTGTAGGATGTAAAATGAAAGGTGTTGTGTGATTTTCTCTCTTGTAGTTTCCACAGCCATTTTTCTTTCTCAAGGTTGGTTTGAAGAAAAGCAAATTTTGTATAGTTTTCTACTTTTGATTTGTAGTAATTTTTAGGGAAATTTTCTTTCTTATGGTTGATTTGGAGAAAGCAAATTTCTCATAGTTTTCTGCTTTTGATGTATAAAAATTGGTTCGTAGAGGATACGCAGCCCAATTTTACAAATAGTACATTTTTGGGCGTTTATACACAATGAATACGGGAGTCAAAAAACTTTTTGGTAGAATTGGAAGCAAGAATTTGGAATTCCGAATAATTTAGCCAATGTCAAAGGTGGTCGAATGGGCAAGATTCCAGACTTCCAAGAATAATCTATAGGTGCAAATGTAATTTGCACGAACATCCCAAGCCGAAATGGGACATTTCTTGGATTGTGAGCCTATCATTGGCATATTCTGGTCACAAGGACAAGAACAGAGCAAAAATGCCACCCATGGCTACATATGAGCAGTATAAAGTGGCGATTGCGTCTATGACGTTACCACAATTTCCACTACTGAACACCATCACCAACGCCACCGCCACCTGCATCATTGACGACGACGACAGCGACGACGATGACAACGGCGACAAGGACGACAACGGCGACGACGGCGACGACAAGGATGATAACGGTGACGACGACGACAATGACGACAACGACAAGGGCGGCGATGACGACCACAACGACGACAATAACGATAGCATCAACGACGGCGAAGAGTGTGTTTCCGACCGTGACGACGACGACGACGACTATGACGACGGCGACGACGGCGACGACGGCAACAACAACAACAACAACACGAAATCCCACCCGAGTGTACACAAGTGCCGAATTGTGCTTGCATTAGTTAAACATCATGAACACAAGGCCGCAAAAATGCCTGCCGCGGCCGCGCAGGAGCTCAACGGAGTGGCGATTGCGTCGTTAGCGGGGGCGGGGCGCGGCGCTGCGCGGCGGTGTCTTCTTCTTCTCCGTTGCGTCAGCG
This sequence comes from Acheta domesticus, assembly GCA_031308135.1. NCBI lineage: Eukaryota > Metazoa > Arthropoda > Insecta > Orthoptera > Gryllidae > Acheta > Acheta domesticus. The sequence continues at coordinate 13,623,086 of JAHLJT010002630.1, forward strand.
CCGCGCCGCCGCGTGACAGGTCGTAAAGTGGCCCTCCTGCCCGCGCTGGCCGCCGCCGCCGCCGCCGCGGCCATACAAACGACTCATTACGCCTCGCGACAATGGGCGCGCCCGGGAAGGGGGCGGGGGGGATGTCGGGAGGCGGCGGCGCCACACACAGGCGCGGAGGTGCGTGCTCGCGGATGTCGGCGAGTGTCAGATGTTCGGTCTGGTGACTGCTGGAGACACGTGAACGCAGGGGCGGATCCAACCGATCATTGATCATCGTAGATGTTTGCTAAATAAGAAATATATGTTATTATATTGTATATTATCCAGCTGATCATTTTGGTGGGGGGCATCGTAGATTTTTGTTAAATAAGAAATATTTGTTATTATATTGTATATTATCCAGCCGATCATTTTGGATGGGGGCATCGTAGGTTTTTGTTAAATAATAAATATTTGTTATTACATTAAATATTATTTTTGTAGTGTATATGTGATATTATACAATATTACTTTGTAAATAAATACATAATTTTAACATAAATAAATTTTTAAATCAATTTTGTCAAATAAAAGGAGGTAACAAACGAAAACTCCTCTAGGCCTTTTTTGGGGGTGGCATGGTGGCCATGCTCCCCCCATCCTAGATCTGCCACTGCATGAACGAACCTGAAATGAAGATAGCTATTGCGTTGAGATACATTTTTGTGATTCCTTGAGATGGATTTATGAATATTTATGTACGTTGGATTGAAGTCGTGGTACACTGGCGTGGAGGAGCGTTCTCGCTGATATCGGCGGGTGTCACAAGGTCTCGTACATGACTTGTTGAATACACGTAGGCAATTTTGTTACGTAGATAGATTACCTGAGATATAATGGATTTATTCATATTTAATTATATTTGAGGCACGGAGGTGTGACCTTATGGATGTTGGTACCGGCAAAGCTGCCTCCGGTTACCAACTTGATTGCACTATGGTGACTGAGATTGCAAGGGCTTAGGGTTCGAGTCCGTACATTGGTATGATTTTCGATTCCAGCAACATAGCTAAGTCGAATTCAGTCGCTCTTTGGAGGAGAATTCTAGCGGCCGGCTGCTCTGATCAGTCGTTTTCAGTGGTTTCTCCGATAAATCGGAGGCGAATCACGAAGCAGAACCCCAACGAACAGGTCATGGACCACGTGCGATCTTTTCTTCCTCTTCCTTGTAATATCCCCGCCCCTTTACTTACAGACATTTACTCTCATGCACTACACTATCACACTTGTCGGAGAGCAGTCGGGAGTTTAGAGCTTGCCACGATTGGGGTGGTTGTCCGCTGGTGGGAGAGAACTGATTGGGGAACATTCACGCAAGTCGACGTAGGTCGGCGCCGGATCTTGCCGACTAGCTGACTTCCGGATCATCGCCACCTGCCGCCATGAAAACGAACTACACTTACGGGACTAATGACCTTAGCAGTTGACCCGCCGAGTATTATCAGTCAATCAAAAATGGATGTTGGTAAGACCACGCACATAATGTCAGGTCAGTTCTGGGAAGTTTGATTCGCAGACAGAAGTGCAGCCACCGTTCTTTCGATAAACGTGCTCGCTTCTCTCGAACAGGTGCGCTTGTCTCTAAGCCTTTCCGGTAAAAAATAATCGTCTTATTTTTCTTATTAATAACGGGATAATGTAGGTGAGAGTATTAATATTATTAGCCAATAAAGATCGTTCTTTCGCTGTTTGGTTCTTTAGGAGCGTTGTTAGTCCATCTATCCGATTGTGCTCGAAGTGCAACACATCGCAATTTCTGTGCTGCTTAGCGAGACATCCTTATGTGGGAAAGGGGGGAGGGATGAGAGAAGCAAGGATATTTTTAATGTTATAGGATACACACAGTTATTAAAAACTCAAGTAACGGACACTAATAAAATAAAGAATTTATGGTCACATCAATTCTTATTCTCTTTGTGTCGATTTGGTAGTTTTTAAACAGTTTTAAATGTATTTATAAAGTTATTAAATTATTATTCTTTGTAAAATAAAAGGAGTTGAATTATATTATTATTTCTATTATTACTATTATTATCATTATTATTATTATTTGTGTGCATTTGTGTGTATGAAGTGGAGTGAAACACATATGTATGAGATACATCATGGTTCAGACTAGTGCAATGAGAGAGTAAGAGGATGCGATGTGAGGGGAAATGGAATGCTGTCAAAGGTTCCGTGTTGAAATTATACATTATTTGCAACGCATTTTATTATAGGTTTATCAATGCGAGCTTAATGAATGTAATGTTAAGGCATTCTGCCAGTTACGAAATTAATTGCAAAATTAATTACACAGCTAAACCTAATCCGAAATAATTTGTCTATTTTAAAAAAATCTGCCCAAAGTTTGCAATTTCTCATGTAATTACGTAGTTAGACAGCTAAACCTAATCCGAAATAATTTTTCGATTAAAAAAAAAAATCTGCCCAACGTTTCCAAATTCCTCGTGTGTTCACCGTCTATAAAATCGTTCTGGACCGTGGCAGCATCTCGCTGGGTGCGGAATGTGGTGTGTTGTTATTAGCGCCACGTCGGAAACGATAACCAGCGCCAGTCGCGGAGCGTTATCCGCGCTGTCAGAGCTGGCGAGGGAGGGGCCTTCTGGCTAGTGCGATGGCGGTAACGCGAGAGCTTGTAATTCGACTCGCGGAGCGATGCCGAACCCCCTCCCAGGGGCCTTTCGCGCGTCATGTGCAATCGGAATCAGTGAAATTCTCGCTGATTCAGTCAGTGAGAGCCGAAGTCACTGATAGTGCAGTGAAGTGTAGTGAACGTAATAAATGCCTTTTTTAAAATCTAATTTAGCCAATAACTATGCAGCTCGTACTGATTTTTATTATCACTAACACATAATTGTTGTATATCATAGTAGAGTTGAAATAATTGTTATAACACTTAATATTAGAGATACTATGGTAATTGCATCGTTTTGTATTGTACTTTTTCTTTATCTTGTTATTATTGTTGTAATTATTGTTAATCAACTGCCACCGGATCATACCAATTGCAGTTCAAATAAATGTATATCTTCAGCCGAAATGTGTAGTTTCGCTGACAGTCAGTGAATATGCGAACCTTTTCATAATGACCGCCAGCGTTTCACTGGTCGTAAGTCGTAAAAGTGCCGCGCCACCGTCGTTCACTGATCGTTCAGTAGTTCACGTGCTGCTGTTGTCACTGTTTCACTGATTCAAACAAAGTTTCACTGATTCAAAATGTGGGGCCGATTTTCACTGATTTGTTCAATTCGATTCACTGATTGTCAGTGGCAGTGTTATAACTGACACCATCAGTGAATACTTGCTGTCAATCAGTAGTTTTTCACTGATTCAGACCGAGAGAGTACTGCGCGGCGCTTCTAGAATGAAGCGGATTCGAAATTATACGCGACTAGCGCTCCAGTCGAACGTTTTGATGAACGAGATGGACTCATGATTCTCCACAGTTCGCGCCGTAGCTCCTACATAGGGTCTGAGAGTCTCTCGTAGGATTTGCTGCTTGCTTTTACTTTCTCACTATGCGTAGAGAGAAAGTTATGTAATGCTGCGCGAAAAATCGGCGAATTTTCGGCAGAAAAACTCTTATTATGGGGCCTTGGTGACAAAAAGCGGATAAAACCAGTTGCTAAGTTAGAAAATCAAATCCTCTAACATGTGATATAGCCAGAATCCATGTTTTGTGGGACCTTGATACCGAAAAATCAATTGATAGAAAAAGCAGTCCGTCCGTCTGTGAACAACGCTAGCGGCTAAACTGTTCAAACGATTTTCCCGTTTGTTTCCCATTTGTTCAAATATTTTTACATTTGATAGAAATGTTCGTAACATCCTTTAAAAAACATTTGTTTTTTGTTATTGGTCTCTTATGTGTGATGCATACTTTTCGTGATATTTAAAGACAATATTGGATACCTACAGTACATGCTGATGTTTCCATGCAACTTATAAGGTAGTTTCTTCTTAAATGAGTTATATGTTCCACATATATTATTTTTCATGTCAACATCTCTTTTCCTATGCACCTAAAAACTCACAACCATGAATGATAACAAACTGTGTCCGAATAGCTTCTGATATAGAACAATCGCATTTTGTTAAAAAAAATAGTTGTTTAATTGAAAATTGCAGTTAAAAGTTTTCCCATGTGATCAGTTGAAGGGAACCAGCTGACAACCTCCAGCTATTTGTAAACGTAAATATCTCTATTTTGGTTGAGTGTCTCAAAGGAGCCCAAGCACTTCATAAATATGAACAAGACGTATTTAGTAACAAGGTAAACCATCCTCTTACCAAATTCGAGATATTAACATTTATGAATAGCGGGAGGGTTTTTGTGACTAGTGTAACTAGTACTGTCACTGCTCCAATCCCTTCAATTGTTCTTCACTCCTGATTGTTAGATGTGCGGTATATAATTCGGTTATGGGCATGACTAAAATCTTGATTTTCGATATCCGAATTTTCGACTTTCGTTCCTTATAACACAATATACAAAATGAGACTTTTTTAACCTTTGGTTTCATTTTTGCGGGGTTAGCTTTTGTAGGTACCCTCACTTCGATGGTCAGAAACACACAGAATTTCGAATTGAATGCAAAATTAAATTGATATCGTGATTTTCTATGCGAAACAATCTCTCGAATCTAAATCTCACTAGTAATAATAGAACATTTAGTCAGGCAGAGTACGGGGTTATTTTATGTAACGAAAAGTTCTGGGCCTGGCTGTTTAAAGCTGGGTACCAGATGAAGTCATTTTCACATTTAAAACAATGATTCACTGTGTGTGGAATGTTCACACAGGTATATTGGTTGTTATAACACAGAAAACATAATACTAATTTATCTTACTGTTGTCTTCATACAAATATTTCGTCGTTTTTCTACAATCGTTTCAAATGAATTACCTTTTTTGCAACGTTAAAAATGGAATTGTCATAACCTGCATTTCGTGTAATACGTTCATGTTTCGAATAATAACGTCCCCTTACATTTTCAGGTTTTATATATCTTCGTTTACTGGTAGGTTGTTCATTGAGTATGCGTTTCATTACAAACGGATTTATGTGTCAGACAGCCAATAAAATGATTCATAATAGCTTCCAATTTGCATTATATTGCTTGTTGCACAGACTTTCTCGGTGTTCTAATAATTTCCTTGTAATCTTTATTGGTCGTTAAAAGCAGGACAAATATATACCCCAGATTTTTCGTTTGTTCTACTTGCATCTGGAACCATTAATAATGTAAAGACATAGCAATTTAACTCTGAGTTCTTGATGATGTATGATAACTATACAGGCCATTGTGTGCAAATCGTCTTGCCTAATATGCAGTCCAGTCCATGACCCTTGGCGCTGTAATCGGCCTCAGGACCTCCCTTAATGGTAACATACGAGTTAGAAAATGTCAGAAAACGTTGTGCTCGGGTGTTAAAGTCTTGGGCGTGCCCTATTGGAGAGTTAACAAATTGCTGTGCTGTTATTCCTTTCCTCGAGTGCCTAGGAAGCTACCATTTGTTTCTTGGACTCGTCTCGGCTAACTCGACTTTTTCCCACTGAAATGAGAGGTTTATGTTCACTTTTGCTGCGTGGTCAAGCAAGAATAATGACTACACATTTTACGAATGACAGTTACTCTGGTGTTGAGCTTAATGGGTTATGGGCTTAACTTCCTCATGTTATTAGCCTTTTCTCTTCCTGGCAAACTGCTTCAGGTATTTTTCGTCATAATTGCTCGACCGGATACTTATGAGTCTGGGATTGTTAGAAAAAAAATCAAATTCGAAATGGTTTTATGAATTTTTTTTCAGTTGAGACAATTTTCTTCTTTTACTTTTTCTTGAAACTAGTTTTAAATAGCGTTTAATTTTTTTCAGCACTACAAAGTTATTTATCGTTTCTTAATTATTCTATTAAATCAAATGATTTAAAAACTGTATTAGATTAATATTAGATTTTATCCAATATTTGTTTTTATACTAAACATGTTGAAGTTCATTACATTATTTTTACTGAATAACAATTGTATTTAAAATTCAACATATTGGTGAATTGAAGATTCTTCTTAAAATACAGTTGATGAGTAATCCATTGCATTTGTTCTCATTAAAGAAATATAAACCTTATCCTACATAAAATGCCTCTAATATCTCTAGTTATCAAGAGACATCAAGATTGGTGATAAAAGTTACTGAAGATAGTATGTTCAAATAAAAAAATTAAAGTAATTAGATTAATGTTATTCCGTTGGCTATCTTGAAGTTCATCGGTGACCATTACTGGAAGTTACTTATTTCAGGGCGAAGTTAAACTAAGAAAACATAGGTTTTTGTCCAAAATTGATTGTTCTTAGATCAGGTTTGGCACACAGTTATTTTCAGAGGCGTTTTACAGTGCAAAACAAAGAAAAATGCGAATGCATCACACGAACAAAATAAACAAAATACTGTAATGAAGTAGCCAGAGTTGTCAGCCAGCTCAAAAAGAGGGATAATTATTGCACCCGAAATGCCATACTTGCAACTGACATAATTTTCTATCATGATCACAAAATACAGTAATTTTAAAAAAGAATAATTTTTGTAACTCAGGGTCACTAGTGATCTTCGCTCTCTAGAAGTGAACAAAATTGTTACTCGATGGAGATTTGGATCACTAACGAACGCACGCTCTTTTATAACTTTCATTACTAGAGACCGGATTTTTATGTAAATACATATTTTTTATCTTTCTACTTGCCGTTCTCAAAATTGTAATGTTGGCGAATCATAGCCCTCCTAACACAATATCGAATTTTTTCGTTACGTATTTTTACATATTTAGCACTATATTACATATTTTACATATTTTGCTGTTTTCACAATATTTTCTCTTATTTTATCAATTTTCTTCTATTTAATTCCATATTTTTTATGAAAAGATGTTGTTTTTAAATCAGCATTTTCCCTACATTATTGGGGAAATCTAGGTGTCCAAAATTTCATTGACACCGTTTTGTGATCTGTAACCTTAATTTCCGAGAAAAATTTGCTATAGCCTACGTGTAACACTTCGATGAAGAAGCTACAGTGTATGTTTCCTGGTCGTAGATCTGGCCAGTTTGTGAGATGGCTTCTATTGCGATTAGTCCGGCTGCTAAACTACGATCCTGGATTACAATAGATGAAGCTTTTACTACTGACGAGAAAGTTGTATGATGTGAAGTGAGCAGTTTTTCTAAATGCAATTTCTTGCTATGTAAATGGTTTTTAATTAGACAATTTTAATATTACATATTTTATCCGATTTTACATATTTATTACATATTCTTACTGTTTGCATTACATATTTATGTACATATTTTGACGTTTAATACTACATATTTTTCCGGTCTCTATTCATTACTTACACTTACATGCACGAACTACCACACATACCGGGGAGCATGGAGCGTGTTCCGGCTAGGGCGCTGTCCTCGATGGTGGGAGATTCCTGATTGGGGAAAACCACTCATGAACCCCCCCCGTACGTCGGCACCATATCTCACTCTCAAGTGGGAGGTGATCACTGCCACCTCCCGCAATAAAACTTCCACTACACTTTGGTGGCTAATGACCATAGTAGCTGGCGCGCACGGAAACAAAATAATCAATCAAAAATGTTTTCCCTCCCTAAGTATCTCTTTCTTTCCTTTGGGATTTTACTTTTTGTGTGGTGGCAGCCATGTCAATTATTGCGAAGCCGGGTCTTTGCCCGGGCAGCCACGCCAGTTCGAATGCAGCCAAAGTTTGTGTTTATTTTGCGAAACTATGTTGCATACGGAGTTGACAAGTCTCTGGCAGTTTTGTGAAAGGCGCCATAACTCTATGGTCACTGAAACCATACACTTTCAAGAAAGTTCGAAATAGAAAAGCAAACTATGCATTTTTTGGTCAGCGAGGCTGCAACTGTTACTCTCGAAGTATTTTCGTAACATCGTAACTCATCAGTTCTGTAACAAACACATTTACTCTTCTCTTTCAATCTTTCTGTCGCATCCTATCTGCAAAAAATGTTTGTGTGGCAGGTTTTTTCTACCGCTTTCTGCAGAAAGAACAAAAATGTATGACATGTCTAAAGAAAAACTCTGACGAACTGTTTGAGCACATTCTCCACGTGTGACACATTTCGAAATAAATTTCATTACTGACAAGTCGCCGTGGTATTTGCGTTGCGAATCGCCGGCCACGATTCACAGCGCAAATGCCGCAAAGCCCTCTTTTCCCTCTGGACAATAACTGGATTTTCTCATCCCCAAACGTCAAACTGTCTTTACTGTTTTCTGATCAATTAATATTGTACTGCCCCCCCCCCCCAGAAATTACGATACGAAATTTATATTCGTGAAACATGTATTCTGACAGTTTTTTGAGACTAGCAGAAAAAACAAACTACGGGATTTCCAATCTCTGGTATAGTCATTTCTTGAAGAGACTCTAAAATGACGAGAGCCAAGAGTCTTTCTTGGTGAAACCACTTAAGTCCATTTCCATTGTTTGACTTTTGCAATGGGTTGGCACTTGCTATTGCTTCAGTCGGTTATTTCAGAGTGAAACCTTTGCAAATAACACACTTCAAGCAGGTGTGAAAAAAGAAAACGTTCTGTAATTTGGTACGAGTTTTAATTGGTATAGCATACGTCATTCAATTTTCTTTTTCAATTGTTTCAAATTTACGACTTTCGCTTAAGATCAGAATGCAGGCATTAACTTCACTGATACAATCAAATGGTCTAAGTTTACAATTGAAGTTTTATTCTTATTGTAAATAGCATACGTCATCCTGTTTGTTCGATGGACGCCCAAAATTCTGTGTGATCAGCTCATACCTAAATACTGAGTTACATAGTTGCGATTTTTAATTACCAATCCGATTAAGTACCGTTATTGTAATCCGATATTCCGAGCAGTGCTGCACTGTATCTGCACATCTGTACTTAGAGCTGAAATATCACGTTCACTTATCAGATGAAGTGTTCAGACTGATTTCCTTCTGCCTGAGTGAAGGCCTTCGATTGTCTTTATATTGAGTTCTAAACACGATAAAATAGATATTGTGTAGAGAGTATGTATGACACTACCAAATGCGCAAAGGGAATTAACAATTATTTCAATGTAATTCATTACACATATTGGTATCGAAGTGAAAATGCACGCTGGGATACCTCGACAACCCCGTAGTTCTATTTTCATGCTGTTATTAACTTTTTTTAATGTATCGTTTGAGGACTCCATTTCAGAAGTTTCGATTGTGAGTGTTGATGAACTGAGTGTCAGTGACAGTTCGTCGTTCAGTTTTTAATTGCAGTTTTGACTCAAAAAACTGAAATTGAAAAAGAACACCAAACCAGCGAAAGAGCGGGAAGCTCAAAACCAATCACTGATCAAAGGATAATTGTATTACTAAGCTAATGGGTTCGTACCCCATTTACAAAGGTAATAATCCTTTTCTTTTTCATTTCAATATTTAATCCCTCAAAGTCATTATACTTGATTATACTAATTGTAGGTACTACAATTTCTATTAGATCTAATTCATAACCAGCCACATGAATAGGTCTGGAAATTAATTTATTAGCCTTTATTCTATTAATTTCATCAAAAGACAATACAATATCAACAGAAGCAGCGTTTTATTATCAATAAAACGAATTCATTACAAAGAAGCAGGACATTAATTCGGGAATAAATACCGGGAACACAAGTTAGTGTTGTAAAAGTAGGTAAGTAAACCAGCAACCTCCATCTGCTATTCGTAAGTTCGTTCTCCCTGAGAATCCGCGTTGAGTGTTAGTACGTGGGGATGATTATCGACCTCATGACCACCACATGACAGCTCGGTTTGCAGACGTGACTGCAAACCACGCCCCGGAGAGCAGGACACCAAACGAATCGCTCTTCAAAGGATAAACATGATACTATTCATGTATCTGTTAATTTGAAATAACCAATGCATTAATTTAATAAAAAATATAATCAATAGAAATAGTGAAGTCAAAAAGACTGCTATCGAGTCAGTAACCTTATTTGCTATGGATAATTCCGTGCCTGTATACCAAGAAATTTGGTTCAAAACATGTACGTCGTTCATGTGTTCTGGATATTTACGCGTTGTGTTTTAATTCGTGAAAATGAGTGTCGTTCTCATGCCCCCACTCGTCAGCTTGGATTCCAGACATGCAGACTCTGTTTGCGAACCCCGCCACTGAGATCGATCACGGACGATACTGAATGAATCGCTCTTCAAAGAAAAAAATGCATCTAATACAGCATATATTAATTTAAAATAACCAATACATTAATTTAAGAAAACATGAATACAAATAGCGATTGTAAAAAAATTACAACCGAGGCAGAAACCGTCGTCTGCTGTGTATAAAACCGAGTCTGAGTACCAAGAAACTGAATCCGAATCATGTACACCGTCGTTGTATACCGGACATTTCCACCTTGCGTTTTACTTCGTGGAAATGCGTTTCGCCCACATGACCCACACGCGAGAGCTCGGTTTGCAGACATGACTGCAAACCTCGCCGCCGAGACTAGAGGACACTAAACGACTCTCGCTCTCGACAGGTTATTACCCATTCATTTATTAATTTGAAATAATCAGTGCATTAATTTAATAAAATAATAAAACGTACAGAAAGGTGATTGTAAAACAGTCTGCAATTCAGCCAGAAACCGTCGAATCTGCCCGAATACTTGAAAATTTGGTCCGAATCGTGTTCACCGTCGTTGTGTTCCGGACATTTCCGCTTTGCGTTTAAATTCGTGGAAATGAGTTTCGCCCACATTACTCACTCGCGATAGCTCGGTTTGCGCATCGTGCAGGACATTAAACGAAATGTTCTTCAAAAGATAAACATGATTCCAATTCAACATGTATTAATTTCAAATCACCAGTGCATTAATGTAATAAAAAATAAATGAAGTAATTGACGTTTGTAAACATTTCTGCCATCAAGCAAGAAACCGCGCCGTCTGCTGCGGATGTATCCGTCCCGCGTTCTAGGAAATTCGGTCTGGAACTTGTCTCCCTCGTTGTTGTTGGACATTTTCGCGTTTTAATTCGAGGAAATGAATTTCGCCCACATGTCCCCACGGGACAGCGGGGTTAGCAGACACGACTGCAAACCACGCAGCCAAAACCGAACGAGCAGAAAACTAAAAGATTCTCGCCTCAAATGATAAACACTCTACTTCACATTCATCTATTAATTTTAAATGGCCAGTGCATCAATGTAATAAAAAATAAACGTATAGAAATGGTGATTGTAAGAAATTCTGCAATTGAGCCAGAAACCGCCGTCTGCTGTGTGTAAATCCGTTCCCGAGTACCGAGAAATTCGGTCCGAAACATGTACGTCGTCGTTGTGTTACATACACTTTGAACGTCGTTGTGAAAAAGAGTTTCGCCTGCATGACCCCCACGGGACAACTCAGTTTGCAGGCATGACTGCAAACCTCGCCGCCGAGACCGATCGAACTGGAGACTAAACGAATTGCTTTTCAATTTGATGAACGTGCTTATAACTTACATCTATTAATTTAAATAATCAGTGCCTATTAATTTATTAAAAAATATTAATTTAATAAAAAATAAATTAATAGAAGCCAGTCCGGATAGCCGAAGGCGCTAAGGCAGTAGTGACGTGGCGATCTTGGACGGAAGGGTGGCGGGTTCCAAACCGCCTCGGACATGGGTGTGTTTGTGTATGTCTGTATGCGTGTGTCGTTCTTTCACCCCTCATCATCATCATCATCATCATCATCATCATTTCATCTTCCCTACCCCAGGGCTAACATTCCTGGGGGATAAAAATCGGATCCAGCTAAGTGTTGATCCCTTGATAAAATTACACGCACCTGCTACCGAGATAATGATATTGAGCCGCGGTAAGTGCAGGGTGCATGCACACGTGGTTCAAGACAGCGTATTCGCGAACAAAAAATGTATAGAAATTGTGATTGTAAAAAAAATATATTTTTGTGCCGGTAACCGCCGTCTGCTGTGTCTGTATCCGTCTTGAGTTCGAGGAAATTCGGTCCGCAACGTGTCCCTCGTCGGTGTGTACCTGATATTTTCGCGTTGCGTTTAATATCGAGGAAATGAATTTCCCCCAGATGTCCCCACGGGACAGCGGGATTAACAGACACGCCTACAAACCACACCCCCGAAACGAGCGAGCAGGAAACTGAACGATTCTACTTCACATTCATCTATTAACTTTAAGTAGCCAGTGCATTAATTTAATAAAAAATGAATGGAATTGACGTTTGTAAAAATTTCTGCTTCCAAGCAAAAACCGCCGCCGTCTGCTGTTCCGTCCCGAGTTCGAGGAAATTCGGTCCGCAACGTGTCCCTTGTCGGTGTGTGTGCCGGAGAGCCGCGCCGGCCTGCCTGCCGCGTGTGGAGCGGAGTCGTGACGTGTGTTTGGGAAGCGGTTCTCCTCGTTTGCGCTGTGTTTGGCCGCGTTTACGCGCGCGTCTCGCGGGCGGGCCCGGGCCGGTGCGTGCGAGGGCAGGAACCCGTTGCCCACACAGCCGCTTCCGACGACCAGTGACGACTCCCCGAAGACACTCGCAGGGGTCGGGGAACTAGTGGAATGATCCACCTCAAATGAAGTTGGACACTCGCAGGGGTCGGGGAACTAGTGGAGGAACTAGTGGAATGATCCACTTCAAATGAAGTTGGACATTCGCAGGGGTCAGGGATCTAGTGGAATGATCCACTTCAAATGAAGTTGGACACTCGCAGGGGTCGGGGAACTAGTGGAATGATACACCTCAAATGAAGTTGGACACTCGCAGGGGTCGGGGAACTAGTGGAATGATCCACTTCAAGTAAAGTTGGAGGACACTCGCAGGGGTCGGGGAACTAGTGGAGGAACTAGTGGAATGATCCACTTCAAATGAAGTTTGACACTCCCAGGGGTCGGGGAACTAGTGGAGGAATGAAGTTGGATTTATTTGTAGGTTTAATTCGTAGAAATAAATTTTGACTCCTTTGCCCCTACATCAATGAAATAGTAAGCGTATCATAGGAATATAAATACGCCAGAAATTAAAATATAATAACACTTTATAAGGGAATCCAAGGAACTCTGTGTTTGCTTTTGTTACGGAGAGCTTTCGTTGTATGAAATGAGAAAATACGAATGGGAATTTCAATAATATGAGGATAAGGCTGTGTAATAGCTTTTCAGGCAAACCAACCGAACTTGTTATTTGTACGTAATAGGGATCTTATAATTTCAACGAGATAAAGTCCGTTTTAATGGTTACGTGAACATTATTTTCATGTAGGAAATATTTTGCATGCTTTACAGCAAGTAAAAACGTTATAAGAACATTAATGCGTACACAGAAAAAATCAAATTAGAGCATGCAAACCAAAAAGGGACAAGAAAAAATAGCGTATACTTCCTATTCCTGACAATAGTAAAAAATTGGGTGTTATTTTTCTGTAAAATGATGTATGGTATTATTGTTTGTTCACATTAAAAGTGAAACAAATAAGTGGAGGAAAAATCACAACTTTTACTAATGAGTTCATATTCCTTGAGTTTCTTGTGAGCTTGTTTCTAAAGTTGCTATTCACAATGAAGACGAAGAATCCCGAGCAAATTGTGGCGATCGAAATGTCATATAGTATAGTCTTAGATTGTCTCACAGTCTGGTGGAGGTCAGAGTAACACATTACAATTTTTCAAAAAGTCTCGGAAAATTTGTTAATTTATTTATTTCCCAAATTGAGGAAATGATGTTACGTAGATATGTGTGAACACATAGTACATTAAAAATATCTTAGGGGATATGTACTCGAATTATGATACTCGCAAGGTATACAGATTTAATTAGATTATATTACTGCGAAGCAAAACTTGAAAATATATAATTTTCAGTTCAAAAATATTCTTATTCTGTTGTCTGGTGAGCAGTTTGTAGTATTTCATAAAACTCTTTTTTGTATTTTTGAGCAAAAGATAAAAATGCCTCTTGATGTTCTTACTTCCACGCATGAAGTGACAGAAATAGTCAAATAAAAGCGCAAAGAGAGCTTCACACAAAGATTCATTAAGTTTTTATGTAAATGCGTATTTTCCGAAACTTTGACAGCGGATAACGCTCATTAGCAGGAATAATGGAACTAAGAGCATTATATTTATTTCTAGGGAACCTACGTGACTTAATCGTGAACCAGTATCCGTTGACATGAGCAGCGCAACTGCCCTTTTCACGTATTTTAACGAGTGGGTGAGAAGAAACTGCTTCTGCATCGTCTATAAAGTGTCGCCGCAAAGCGTTTACAGTGCAGTTTATTTTAAGTAGTTTTGGGGTCCTCCTGATTCTAACGCCAATTTTGACTCTACTAAGTTCAACAATTTCACCATGACGTTTGCCCAAACGCGACATTCCTGCCGTGACTTTGGCGTTCAGTTCAGTTTGCTTCCCTAACGTCTGCCACGAATAGCATCGGCGAGTCAGGGAGAGTTCGCACAAACAATTCGATATCTCATTGTAGTGCTGGTATTTTTGTTTCATGGTTCTTAGCTAGGCCACATGAAAAGAATGACAGAGAAAACCACGCATGTGTTTCATATGTATTATTTTATTATTGTCAGAAGCATTCGTAAGATTTCATTAAGTTAAAAACAACCCGATTCGTTTTGAAGTGTCTTTGAGAAGAGTCCTAAGTGCATTGAATTTTCCTTAGCTCAGTAAAATGTTGAAAAATGCTTGCATTTTTTGTTGTAGTGTTTGTCTCTGTGCTACCACAAGAAGGAGCAGGATGAAGATAAAAAAAATGCATGCAAGCCAAGGACCGTTATTTGTGGGTAAACCACACTACTAATGCCACCGACCTCTAAAGTTTGCAACCCCAGGCACTGGACCATGGCAGTCGATCTACCCGAAACATCGATCAATCAATCTTTGTATTTTTGCTTTCGGTGGCAGCGTTGAGTCCCGCGCGTAGAGCTGCGGTTAGTGGAAGAAGATTCTCGTTCATTCTCGTAAACGCTGAGGCCGAAGATCTCCGCCGCCACAAACCATATGAGATGGCTCAGTGCATAAACTGTTGCCACTGCAGCGTTACTGACCAGGAGATCCTATAATTAGTAGAGACCGGAAAAATATGTAGTATTAAACGTCAAAATATGTACATAAAATATGTAATGAAAACAGTAAGAATATGTAATAAATATGTACAGTCGGATATAATATGTAATATTAAAATTCTCTAATTAAAAACCATTTACATAGCAAGAAATTACATTGAGAAATACTGCTCAATTTACACGAACAACTTTCTTGTAGTAAAAGCTTAATCTATTGTAATCCAGGACCGTAGTTTAGCAGCCAGACTAATCGTAATAGGAGCCATCTCACAAACTGGCGAGATCTACGACAAGCAAACATACACTGTAGATTAAGGAAATTACAGATCACAAAACGCTGTGTCAATGATATTTTGGACACCTGGATTTCCCCAATAGTGTAGGAAAAACGCTGATTTTTTTAAAATACTTCTTTTCATAACAATATATGGCATTAAATTGAAGAAAATTCATAAAATAAGAAAATTTATTCTGAAAACAGCAAAGTATGTAAAATATGTATATAGTACTAAATATGTAAAAATATGTAAAGAAAATATTCGATATTGTGTTAGGAGGGCTATGATTCGTCAGGATTACAATTTTGAGAATGGTAAGTAGAAAGACAAAAAATATGTAATTACATAAAAATCCGGTCTCTAATAATAATTAGAGGCCGGACAGAGGCTGGATTTCGACACTGGCTGAAGGAGAGTTCCAGCGGCCGGCTGCTCTGATCGGTAGTTTTCCATGATTCTTTGATCAAATCCCGGGGAATGTCGGAGCAATACCCTAACATCCCATAGAGTGGCGGGACGATTCATCCTGAAAAGTATTTTTCCGTAGAAAAGTCATTAACTTATTATGAGTTATATGCGTATGACGTAAAAAGTTATTAATTCTTTTCAATATGGCGCAACAATAAGAAAAATCCGAAAAACATCAATAGTAAAGAACACCTGAATACCAATTTGTAGGATTTTTGTGGAGTCGTCATCCCATAAATAAATATAGAAAAATACGAATAATAATTTAATAACTTTAAAAAAATTGAATTTCCCGTCAAATGTTTTTGAAAAAGCTCTCCAAGATACATGTAGATGTAAAATATGTCTCATAATTTTTTCAGAATTTTATCTCCGAGTAATGACATGAAAAAAATCAAAAACCGAAAATTCGTATTTTTGTTGTATAATTAGGCTGTCGCACTTTTGCAAAATAACCACGCTGTCGCTCTGAGAGTTTGGGAAACTTACTCTCAAAATAACACTAAACATGCCCTCTATTCAAAATTGAATTAAGCTTGGGGGCATTTTTACTCCTCTGATCATGCTACAGTCTTTAATTATGTCGTCACGGGGTAAAAGTTCTTTAGTCAATTTTTGGTGAAATTGGGTTAAAGTACTGAAAATACAACTTAGGTATCTATATTTTATTTTAGTAAAACAAAAGAATTGAAATGTTGCCTCCTTAACGAGAAAAAGCGTTAGGAAATAGCGTTGAGCGTAGGAAAAGGCGTTGACTCAATAATCTAATCCTTGTTTTCTCCAAACTAAGATTTGTGACTTAAGAATGTTTACCTCGTGACCACAGAATTTTCTTTCCTCGGCGGCGATCAGTCCCGTGTGAGAAGCCGTGTCCAGGGGAAGAAGGTTCTCGTACATTCTCGTAAACGCCGCGGCCGAAGACCTCCGCAGCCGCAGTGGAGAGACTCTTCTCGACGCCACCCACTTCGCCGTGCGATCGCGTGCGCGCCTCGCCGCCGACCGCGATGAAGTGTTTGTAATCACAAGTGGCGACGGACAGGGTGGATCTCACGCGGTTCGCTTCCTCCTGCCGTGCAAAACCAGGAGGGCGGGCGTTGGATTTGTTGGTTGCTTTTGCAGGAGACGGACGTTGGGGCGGAACTGCATTTGGACATGATTCATGAGACCTTAAAGACCGTGCATGAGGACCTTAAAGAATGTTCATGAGACGTTAAAGACCGTTCATGAGACGTTTTAAGCCCGTTCATGAGACGTTTAAGACCGTTCATGAGACGTTTAAGACCGTTCATGAGACGTTTAAGCCCGTTCATGAGACCTTTAAGACCGTTTATGAGACCTTTAAGGCCGGTCATGAGACCTTTATGACCGTTTTATTTTCAGTATTTTATCACTGTTTTGTTTATTTAATAGAAAAATATTTGTTTTAACAGCAGACAGCGGTGTAAACAACGGACATTGTTACAGAAATTAAGGTTAGAAGATTACAATGGCTCGGACTTCTATTACAAATGAAAAGGAGAAAGAATTCCAAAATTATCTTCTGTAAAGGTCACGAACGCAGAAGAAAGGAAGGAAGACCCCGTTTAAGATGGCTAGATAACATTGAGAAGGATTTCAGATCAATGGGGGTGAGCGGGTGGAGAAGAAAGGGAAAAGAGAGAAGTGAATGGGTATTGATCGTTGGAGAGGTCAAGGCTGATGGGTCAAAAGGGTCGTAGGGCGATAGAAGAATAATGTTTATAGAATTGTTTATTATTAATAATTATCAATAGCTCACTTCAAATGTGGGCAGACGACCTCGTTAGAAGTGGCAAGGTTTGATCATTTTTTTCTGAGTAAAATCCAGGAAGAAATGTTTAATTCAGAATTTCCGAGATGAAGTTTCCACCGCACCTACAGAAACTGGATTTAACCATAAGGATGGCAACCCATATACTTAAAATTTCGTAATTCATATACATACGTTATTAAATAAAATAACTCAAATGAAAAGAAACTATCAATTAAAAATAAATCACGGTTTATTTACTTTTCTAAACACTCACTAACAAATCGTACGATTTGTTGGTGAGTCTTCACTAACAAATCGTATGATAACATACGATTTTTTTAATGAACACTGTGAGTAGAGAGACAAAAATTAAGAGTGAAAATTGAAGATTCACGTGCAAAGCGACAGAAGTCAAGCCCCACAGAGCGGGCCAGATGGTCGCAAGGCTTGAGTCTCTTAGTGGAGGAGGTAACGTCCACTCGGGCCAGAGTTACTTGGCGGCCCTCACGTCGTTAGCTTCGAGGTGGAACAGAGAGTAGGTGGCTCGCCACCGATAGACAAAAATAAGAGTGAAAAATTGAAGATTCACGTGCAAAGCGACGGAAGGTATAGCCAACGTCCGCCAGATGCTCGCGAAGGCAGCGCTCGAGAGCTCGCGAGAGGGCGTTGGCGAGAGGCGGCGACGGATCCGCACTCAGCGAACGCCAGCGGTGGGATCTCGTGCTGAGCGGAGATTGCACGCACCGCGGGCGACGGCGCGAGGCGAGCGTATGGGACGCCGGTGATTTACTCTCTCATCATGTCACGCCCCCCACCCCCCTGCCCCTGATGCAGGAAGCTGACGCACGAGACAAGCCCCGCACAGCGGGCCAGACGGTCGCGAGGCTTGAGTCTCATATACTGCGATTATCGTAACTTTGTCCCTGACAGAAATCAGCTGTTCACGGTTTTCATCCAATCGGGAGCTTGAACGTCACCATAGTGACGTCACTGTCGCGAAATATAAGCTCCTGATTGGATGACAGCGAAACAGCTGATTCCTGTCAAGGACAAAGTTACGAAAATCGCAGTATAAACGTCCACTCGGGCCAGAGTTACTCGGCGGCACTCACGTCGTTAGCTTCAAGGTGGAACAGTGAGTAAGTGGCTTGCCACCGATAGACAAAATAAGAGTGAAAACGCAAGGTGAAGCGACGAATGGCGCGCCTCCAGGTGCAGTCAGTGGCCGCCAGATGCTTGCGAGAGGCAGCGCTCGAGGGCGGAGATAGCAAACGCCCCGGGCGACGGCGCGGCACGGGCGTATGCAAAGGCGGATGATTTACGCTCTCGTCTTGCCACGCCATTGGTTCAGGAAGCTAATGCAGAGCGGACTAGATGGTCGCAAGGCCTGAGGCTCTTGGTGGAGGAGGCAACATCCACTCCGACCCAACTTACTCGGCGGCACTCACGTCGTTAGCTTTGACGTGGAGCAGTGAGTAAAATAAATAAAAAATTAAATGAAATGAAAAATTAAGATTGAAATATAAATAAAAATAAAGAATGAAATGGAAATAAATATAAAGAATGAAATGAAAATAAATATAAAGAATGAAATGAAATAAATATAAAGAATGAAATGAAATAAATATAAAGATGAAATGAAATAAAAATAAAGAATGAAATGACATAAAAATAAAGAATGAAATGACATAAAAATAAAGAATGAAATGACATAAAAATAAAGAATGAAATGACTATAAAAATAAAGAATGAAATGACATAAAAATAAAGAATGAAATGACAAAAATAAAGAATGAAATGACATAAAAATAAAGAATGAAAGGACCATAAAAATAAAGAATGAAATGACATAAAAATAAGAATGAAATGACATAAAAATAAAGAATGAAATGACATAAAAATAAAGAATGAAATGACATAAAAATAAAGATGAATGACATAAAATAAAGAATGAAATGAATTAAAAAATAAAATAAAAAACAAATCCCTCCAAACGTTCGCCGATTTGCGTTCTCGTATGTCGCATCTGAGAAGCGCTCAGTTGACAAACGTTGGCGTCGCGGCTGTTG
Organism: Acheta domesticus; assembly: GCA_031308135.1. Taxonomy (NCBI): domain Eukaryota; kingdom Metazoa; phylum Arthropoda; class Insecta; order Orthoptera; family Gryllidae; genus Acheta; species Acheta domesticus. The sequence goes on from JAHLJT010002630.1 coordinate 13,642,845, forward strand.
TGGTGAAGGCGGCGACGCGAAGCAAAAAGCGGTCTGTGTCGGAGACAATACCAGCGTCAGCGCCCTCTGTTCCTAAAGGAAACGCCGCCTCCGCACCACACCCGCCCCGCCGCGTCTAGGCGCGAGCAGAGCGCGCGCAGGCCTTGCCAATTGCTGCAGATCCAGCGACGAATTTATCCCATTATCAATTCCACGACGAATTTATACCGTCATCCTGATTAGTAACAGGCGGATTTTAATGACCTAAAACATCGCCAAAAATTGTCATAAAATGCTTTTAAAATGTCTTAAATATCGTAAAAGCAACGAAAATTATGTAAAAAATGTGATAAAACCTAGTTCAGATAAACATCTTAAACTGTTCAGATGAACATCTTAAACTGTTCAGGAACTCAGGAAGCACCAGTTCTCAGGAACCTTTGATTATATGCTCACAATTGTTGTCATTACAGTTTGTGAGCGAATAAAATAAATAGGCTACGCAGGAATTGTGTGGAAAACATTTGTTGCATCTCCATAAATATTATTAAAAGCAAGTACCAGATTTCAGTAATATTAAAATCAATGAAATAAGCGAAAATGCTTTAAATGAGGAGGGAAAACGAAAAAAAAGACTTATTAGTCGAAATCTAAGAAAAATGCAAAAAATGTCATAGGATGGTAATTTCCTTTTGTTATAACATAAAATTAATTTCTGTATTAAAATACATTGTTTTAAAGTGAATAGAAAAATAGACATTTCATGAAAATCCACCCCCTAGTTATTATCGATTCTCGTTTGAATGGTGTAGCAGACAACAAACCAAAATGCACCCACCTGCGGTAAACACAGAAAATGATCTGTTACACGGATCTATTTCTCTTGGGGGGAAATTAAACATTTCTGTCATTTTTATGCAATCAGTGAATTTTCGGTTTTCAATTTTTTATATCATACACAATTCTTTGATTTATAATTGCATCCAACACCGATTTCTTTTATTCACAAACCGAAATTGTCCATATTAATAACTATCAACCACTGTTAATCACAACTTAACAAGTGGTGCTACAACGGCACAAAGTTTCTTGCATTTGTTCCAACTTTTGTAATTTCTGAAAATTTGGAGACTGAACCAAAATGACACCTACCCTTCTCCCTTAAGCGTCCCTTGTTTTTCGTGTAAAGAATTTGAAGAAAAAAATTGGAGCGATTTTTGAGAAAATATTTTCTGGCACACGATTACAATATGTTCTCTCCTTACGAAGTACGAGAAGGTAATAAACAGTAAAAAAAAGAAAAAAATTAAAAAAGCGACCAAACATTCCGCATTGGCGTTAGGAAGTGGTGACAAACATGTTGAAATAGAAAAATTTGATTCTGATTCCGTAAATGGACGTAGGAGAAACGAACATCGGCACTGATACGTAAACCACGGCACAATAGGTAAACGAGCTTCTGATTTCAATTCATCAATACAATAGAAAGATATTTCTGTACTTCCGATTGCTGAAGTTTAATCACCCCACCAAATGAAGAGTGATTAAAGAGAAGGCGAGGCATGTCGCTTCATGAACAGAGTAGTTGTTGAATTTGGATCAATTACGAGTAATTCCTTTCGTCCTTTCTTAATATGATTTTCATTCGTAGATTCGAAAAGGTTTCCTCTTTTACGGAAATTATACCCCAGCAGTCCACACAAAACTCAGCTAATTGGACTAATTGGTGTACAGACATCTAAATATTTTCACCAAAGTTAATTCAATTAGCAAAGTAAAAGGGATATTTTTTACTATATTTCATAATTCATGTATCATTTCATAATTCGAAGATGTGATGTCAAGAACGGTAAGAAAAGATGCAATACCATTAAAGATTTAAAAAATTAAATGTAGTAAAAAAGGTAAATTATTACTCATTGTTTCCTAGAATTTTTAGACTTTCCTTATTCTGTAAGAACTTAAAAAAATGAAAGTAGCCGACCTTGAAGAGAATAGAATGTCAATTGCAGAATCATCGTCGGCGTCACAGTGAGAGAGAACGTTTGGACAATGGACATTCCTAACGTTTCTTTCGTATCAGTTGTAAGTTGATTGTCCAATTACCAAATTTGAGAATATATTCGCCAATTATATTAACTGTCCAGTTGATGGAAACACAATAATTTACTAAAATGGCGTTAAGATCATGCAATGATGACAAAATACAGTATTTGTCATTGTCTGCTATCAATTGAGCAGGATTTTCTACACTAACTGGATAGCTAGATCGAATTCAGGCGCTATCTAGAGGAGAATTCTAGCAGACTGCTGCTCTCGTTGGTGGTTTTCCGTGGTTTCTTCGATCAAACACCCGCGAATTCCGGAGCAGTACCCTAACAAACGACCTAAGGACCGCGCGCGATCTGTCCTACCTCTCCCTTGTCCTATTCTCACCCCTTACGTTCACACACACATCCATTACAATATCACACACGTGGGGAGACTAGTTGGGAGCTTAGAGCTTGCCCCGGCTGGGGCGGTGTCCCGCTGCTTGGAGATACTTGGTGAGGAAAACCCCGCAAGACAACGGATAGGTTGGCGCCGTGTCTCAACATTCCGCGGGGGAAGGTCACCGCCACCTCACGAGATATATAGCATGCACTACAGTTACGTGACTAATAACCTTAGCCGTTAACCTGTCCGGAAACAAATCAATCAGTATCGTTTGAGACTGATTTCACCAAGTAGATATAATTCAAATTAAATTCAGAAGCAAAACTTTCAATTTTCAAGCAGTAGAAACCCAGATAACCGCATCAATTGTCACATACAGTAAGCATCAACAACTTTTAACGGACAGAATCACTGACCGTATACACAAACGAACTGCACCAACAATGTTCTCAACATCGATATTTTGGCGACAAGCTTTTCGGGAGTTTTTGAGCCCCGTTGTAAAACATTCCAGACAAGGTACACATATAGCGGTGGAAGTGGTTGCGGTAAACCCGCAATTCCAATGGGCTGAAATTGTTTGGCGGCCGGCGGAGCCCCACGAAGACCACACAACTTTCGTCGCGTGCGTGCACGTACGCCGCGCTGCCGCGGTCTGTTTTTGTCTCCGCCCTTTATTAAAAGGAAACGGTCACCCGGACCAACCCGCACGTGGACGACGGAGAGGAATTTCAGACTCCAGCGGTGGACGCGAGGTCTGGAGTCCAGCTCCGCCACACTACTTTTGCCAGAGGGTGCCTCAGAATTTTGTCGATTCGGATCAATAATCCATTTGGTGTAATGCTACGTGTCGGGAACCGGCCGAGTTTGCTGAGAGCAAGTTTTGTGTCTGCAGATTGTCTGATCGGTAGATCTTTAGTTTCGAGTCTACGGTGGCGGATTTGCGGTAATAGCTAGATAACGAAGACTAATTAGTCTCTGTCTGGAGGAGAATTCTTACGTCTGGTTATATCCGTCCTTTAGTAATAGGAAACGGTTACCCGGACCAACCCGCACGTGGACAACGGAGAGGAATTTCAGGCTCCAGCGGTGGACGCGAGGTCTGAAGGTGCTGAGAATTTTGTCGATTCGGATCAATAATCCGGTTGGTGTAATGTCGCATGTCGGGAACCGGCCGAGATGGCTCAGAGCAAGTTTGAGCTCGTAGCGTCTGTGATCGGAGGTTTTAGGGTTCGAGTCTTACGGTAGCAGATTTTAGGTACTTGCTAGATAGCTACTTCAAATTTAGCCAATGAATGGAGGAGAATTCTAGCCAGCGGTTGTCTCCCGCCTTTAGTAAAGGAAAAGGTCACCCGGACCAACCCGCACGCGACGACGGAGAGGAATTTCAAGCTTCGGCAAGGTGCGCGAGGACTCGATTCCAGCTCCGCCACACTGCTTTTACTAGAGGATGCCTCAGAATTTTGTCGATTCAGATAAATAATCCAGTTGGTGGATTACCGTTCCCGTGTTCGTGTCCCAGGGATTTTCGATACTACATAGAAAGCTAAGTCGAATTCACTGCTGTTGGAGGAGAATTGTAGCGTTCGTTTGCATTGAACCATAGTTTTTCGTTTCTCTCCCATAAATACCAGGCGAATACTGGTGCAGTACCCTAATATATCGGACCAGGGACCGTGTTCAATCTTCTCTTCGACATTCATATCCCCTACTGTCCTCGCACACTCTGAAGGTCCCTACTTGCATTGCATTACCACACATCTCGGGAGAAACTCAAGATTTGACATATTGTCCCGGATGGGGCGGGACCCCGCTGGTGGAGATAACTGGAACTGAGAAACTCTCTCAGGACGTGTAGTTCGGCGTCGGATTTCACGTTCAAACAGGGAAGTAATAGTGTCACCTCCAAAGATATAACATGCACTACACTAACTGGACTACTGATCATATCTGTTGACGTGTCCGGAAATCAATCACCCGCTGTTTAGCTCATCAAATACATTTCTAGCACATTGCGACATCTCGCTGACTGTAGTCATAAGGTATTTTATTCTCGCCTTTTCCAGTTTGTTACTATCAAACTTTAATCTCACACAGTATTCATTGGGAAGAGGAACACACTTCAAAAGCTGATGATGTTCTACGTACGAGGTAGTTGAAGAAGCAGAAGGAAAATTACTTAGTGAACTGGACATTGCCTTCAATTATTTGGATATGGAAAGTCTCTTTTTACTCTGTGACAAATGTTCAAATACATTCGGTGAAACTGTCAAAAAAAATAATCAAACATGTTAGAATTGATCCATAATTCTTTTTATGACAAGATTTGTATTTCATTTAGTCACAAAAATATGGAAATATGTCTTCTGACTTCACCTTAAATAATTCGATTGAATCCATAGCCAAACTTGTGTACAAAGATATCAAATCGGTTGTAATATTCATATTGATATTCAGAAATATATTTCAAACACGAAAAAATAACACTCTTCATTTACTGGGAGAAGTGTTAACTACCCTACATTCTTCAAGAATTTCTAAATCATACATATTTCTTTGTGCAATACATTTTAAAAAAAAATTGTCTAATGAAGTCAATACAATCAATTTAAAATGTACAATGAATTGGATTGAAAGAGGAGTTCTAACCTCCTCTAACCCTAAGCAGGATAATCTTGCAGTACTAGAGTGCAAAGGGTAAATTATAAATTATAAATTGGATTTTATATATTAATGAATTACGTATTTTGAAATGTGTAAGAACTTCATATAGAGATTGCTATTAAGCAGAGTTTTTATGCTACAAATAAATACGACTAATTAAAAACAAACAACGTGTGCAAATCTTACAATTGATGCTAATTCTAGCAATTAATTTTGAGGCCACCCTGTATGGCTTCTTCAAAGAATACGAAGAGATCGACCGGATGTGTTAACGATCTGCTATTACTCGAGCATAATTACAATTACGCAAGGAAAAAGAGGTCGCGATATCGGGAAAATGTGAATCTTCCAAGCCGCGTACTGCGAAACAAATGCTTCAGGTCGCTTCATTGCATCACTCCTTGTTTGTCTGTACGTCCGTTTTAATGATTCTCGTTGAAGACGTACATGGCTAAGCATTTTAGCATTTGATGTCATACGTTGTGTGTCGGTTGCTTAAGATGTCTTCGCGAAGCCATGACACAACTGATATTACCTTTAAATGGCGTTTTTGTGAAAGGAGAACTCAATGCCGACAAAAAGGACAAGCCGATGTAGGTTGGTGATTTGTTTTCTTTTTCGATGTGTGAAAATATCTGAAGAGCACGTCACGTTGAAAGTTCAAATATTTTTTTGTACTCAGTTTAAACGAAAACAGATTTCATAATTTCCTATAGATGTTTCAACCGACAGTATTTCTGTTGCTTTTTAACGACAATCGTTTCAAGAAGAGTAAAGTTTTTTTACTGCTTGCTGGCGTATACAGAATATGTGTCAATGCTGTAGTTTCGTAAGCTACGAACCGCTCAATGGCATCGTAAAATAGCGCGTATTGCGGTAAACAAATTAAGATAAGTGTAACATTTGAAAATAAAAAAAATACTATTAAATCACATACTACCCTCAGGACGGTATTTCACAATGCACAAATTGCAAAGGTCGACACAAGGGCAAATTACCAAGAATGCTTTTATTATTTAGAAAAAAATTCTGTACAAAAAAGAAAAAAATTGAACAAGCCCTCCCAATCAATCAAACTTCCAAATTAATATTGAACTGGCTACACCAGAAACTTTCAGATCAGCAAATCTCAGACATCTAACTTACACAAAATATAAATACTTCTACCAATACTAGATCTAGACTTTATTTGTCAGTTTTACTTTCTCGCTACTGAGTAGAAAGAAAGTTATATAATACTGCACGAAAAACGGCGAATTTTCAGCAAAAAACTCTTATTATAGGGTCTGGTAACGAAAAAGTGGAGAAATCCAGTTGCTAAATTTAGGAAAAAATCCTTTAATCCTTTAACACGTAGTATAGCCAGAATCAATGTTTTGTGGGTCCTTGATACCGAAAAAATCAATGACGGCAAAAGGTCTGGTTGTCTCTCCGTTCGTCCCATATCAGTCCGTCTGTGAACAACGCTAGCGACTAAACTGTTCAGTCAATTTTCTCCAAAACTGATATCCTTCATTCGATATGGCTGTCGGGGCTCCTTGAATTTTAAACCGGTATTTTAATTTTGGAGAGTACTTTACATTACTTTACATGAAGCATCTGGCACATTTTCAAAGTTTTCAAAAAATGGCTCCTTCATTTTTGAATATTTTTTTTGTTGGATAGCGTGAAGAACGTTTAAGAGAATGGTGCAGGTCTGTTCGTTGAAAACTCAGATTTTTCGAAAATAGCAAAAATTCAAAACGTTTTCGGCGACTACAATTGTGAATACAGAGACTTTTTCCTTTAATGAAATCTGTTCCTTAGAGATTGATTTTGAAATATGTTCATGAATAATTTTTAGAAAAGTTGAGTACTTTTCACGCAATTTTGCGTGAAAATACGGGCGAGAAAGTACGTGCAATTCTAGCACCATTAGTTTATCTCTCAAATGCGGCAAACACATGTTTGTTTAGCATGTTTAGCATTCGATTTCAAAATTTAAAATTTTATCATTAACATGTATTTTTTTATTGTCTTTCATAACGTTCCTGTAATCTCCTGAACATACACCAGCTGAGTTGGCTCAGAGGTATGTCTCTGCAGTGACTGCCACCGGGAAGTCCTAGGGTAAGGGTCCGCACCAATGGTGGCGGATGTTTGGTGCTATCTACTGAACTAGATCGAATTTAGGCACTGTCTGCAGGAAACGTCTAGTAGCTGGCTGCTCTAATCGGTAGTTCTAGATGGTGTCTCCAAGGAATGCCAAGTGAGTGCCGGACCAGAATAGCCCACACAAAACCAAACGGGCCACAAACAACACACGAGCCACGAACAACAAATGGGCCCCAAAGAACAAACGGGCCACGGACGGTGTGCATTCTTTTCATCATCATCCTTGCCTCTTCTTCGTCCTTTACACGTACCTACATGCCCAACACTGCCACACAAGGCGAGGAATTATTCTGGAGCTTAGAGCTTGGCCCGGTACCCCGCTGATGGCGATACGTGGATGGGGAAAACCGGCAAACCTATACCAACCCTCCACTAAACGCCGCAAGTCATGAACACAAAACAATTCTACACTATTTTTCCGGAGAATGTATCCAAGAGACAATCAAACTAGACATAAGTGACTTAATCAGAGATTTTCTTCATTATTTTGATCATGCTTCAGTCAAAGTTGCAATAATTATCCTGTGAAAACTCTCAACTTGCTACCTCTCATTAACGTTAAAAAAATCTTATAAAGCGTCAATCAACGAGGCGCTTTTTGGAGAAAGCTGCAAATATTAGTGTCCAACCGAATCCCATGAAAGTCAAATTCGTGTTCGGTGGCGTTTTGTGAGGTCGTGTGTTATTAAATTTCATGGCAGTACCTTTCAATTCTTTTCTGCCGACAGACATCAGACGAAATTGACGTATGGTCTGCTCGACCACCGGGAAATGGCAGAAAAAATGTTTGTATTATAGATCTTTTCGTATGCCGAACAAACGAGTATGATTAGTCGATTTTCTGATGCGTCAACCCTTGCAAAAAGGATTGGCTGAGCTGCTTGGTAATTCGTGTGTTTGTGACCATATAGCTCCGCGGAATTACAAGTTGTTGGATTACTTGCCCTTCCAACTTCAGATGCAGCAACCGGGTATCTTTTGGGTGTCTCAGAGTGGAGAGTCATAATTCGACACTAGTCTTTAAGATGAGTTTACAATCAGAAACGTGTGCGTCAACAATTGTTTTTAGAGGATACACACAGTTATAGTATGGAAGAATTTGAAGATATTAAACATTCCACATTTGTCAACATAAAAGGAATATGTACATAAATCTTTGCCTGTCTCGTTAGGTGTTTTCCATAAATGGACATGGTATTTTGAATGAACCTTCCACATTTTTAGTTTAACCGAATTTTTTTTAAAAAATGCTACTATTTAATAATGTGACGACCTGCAATATTTTTTGTTTTCGTAATTGGGCTGAGTAAAGCAATGCTGTAGACAACAAACTAACCAGGATTATAACATAAACAGTAAATTCTAAACCGTTATTATCCTACACGATTGATTGAATATCTTAAATTACTGAATTTTTCAATAATGAAAAATCATGAAAATTGGAGGTAATGATGTTTAAAAGCAAAGCGACCGTTAACGATGTAGTAATTTGACCGGTTCGCCAGTACAGGAGCACGGGTTTTTCCTTCAAAATTCGAAAACATCCAACTATCGACATTAATCTTACGCGAATTTGGATATAAATATACACAGATTTTATATTTAGTTTTTGAAAAACTCATTTTTAAACCCAGATTCGTGAAGCCTTTAAACAATATTTAGAAATGAATTTGTAGTTTACTTCCAACTGAGACACCAGTTTGATAAATCAATAAATGAATGCGGCGTTAAGGATTTTTTTTCTTTTTCCATTCCATCAGTTCAATTTTTGATCCCATTAGTGCCGAAAGAATTCATTCATTTTAATTACACGTCGGGTCATATTTCTGTGAACTTGGAAAGGAAAATGAACGTTCGATTGAAAACTTCACTGCGAGTAACTTTGCGCTGGCTGAGGTGGCTCAAAGCATCATCTGATGTAACTGAACCTGATGTAACTGCATCTGCTGTCACTGCAAGTCCTGGTGTTCGAATCCCGACGGTGTCAGAATTTTCGACACTGTGTCGAATGAAACCGTTCTATGGAAAGAATTCTAGCGGTCGGCTGCTCTGATCGTCGGTCGGCGCCGGATCTCACCATCCAGTAGCGGAAAAACATCGCCACCTCCAATGATATAGCATGCACCACGCTTACGGGACTAATGACCATAGCCGTTCACGCGCACGGGTACCCGAAATAATCAATGAATCAATCATTCCAGTTTCTTCCTTCTTTCTCTTCTTACCTTTTCCCTTTTCTTCTAACCACCCTTCCTTTGTTCTTCCTCTCCGTCTGCTTCTCTCCTTTCCTTACTTCGTTCCTTTTTCTGCTGACCTTGACCTCCACCTCGAAGTGCAAGAAGCTCCCGGCGGCGCGCTCTTTGTCCCTCGTGGCCTTCGCGGCGCCCCTCCCGCCTCCCATCCCGGACCTCTTCCTTACGTCAGGTACCGTAACGAGACTTCATAGGGACCTGTTTGCTTAACGTGGGAAATACTGCGGACAGGATTGTGGTAAATAAACCATGTATATGATTTTTACACAATAGAAATGAAAGATCTGTCTACGCTATATGAAATGTCTATTTATGACAATTGAATATAACGCTAGCTAGATAGCTAGGTCGAATTTGGCTGCTGCCTTGGGGAGAATTCTACCTGCCCGCTGCTCTGATCGGTTGTCCGTAGATTATCCTACTAGTACCAAGCGAACGCCGGAGAAGTACCATAACCAACGGGCCACGGTCCCTGCGCGATCTTTCTGTCCCTGTCCTTGTCCTATCCTGACCTCTTACACACACTTACATACACTACACTGCCACATATGCCGCGAGACCAGTCGGGAGCTTAAAGCGTCCGGGCTGCGTCGGTGCCTCCCTGATGTGAGACACCTGGCTTGAGGAAATCCCGCTACCTCACGTGTAGGTCGGCGCAAGATCTCATCTTCCAGAGAGGAAAAATCACCGCCACTTTCTGAGGAAAATGCATACACCACACTTACGGGACTATTAACTGCAGTTGCCGCGCACAGAATCACTAATCAATCATGCGAAGACAGGTGTGTTAAAAAAAGAAAATAATTTGACAATGCACGTAATTGTTCATGTGATATTCTTACTTGGGGATTCATCCCGATGTCTTTCGTGAACCACCACTAAATTCTGCATCGGCGAATTGGTAGCGAAGTGCGTGGCGTGGAGCGGGCGCTCGCAGCGGAACGGGGAGAGGCAAAGACGTCACGTGACCGAGGGCCATGACCCGGTGACCCCGACGGAGGTCATTCGGAGCGAGGCCTGCGCCTTCACAGCTGGAGCGACACGGCACTCCCGGAGTGTTCGTCGCTGTGTTTGTCTTTGTTATGGTGCTGGTTCCTAAGATTCACAGCCCAACGTATCTGGATCGAACAAATGATTTGGAGCGCTGGGGGATTATGATGGCCTGTTGCAAATGATGGGGAAATTGTGGAATGAGTTTAGTTCAGTTTAGTTTAGTTCAGAATGAGTTTAGTTAGTTTATTTTACGTGGCGAGACTCAGGCCATGGGATCTGCTCTTCCGTCTGACCACGCAAATTTCAGTACGCTCCTTTCACCAACTAGCGGAGAAAGAAGGTATTCTCTCGGCGATTTGAATTTAGCTCAGAGGCGTCATTTAGGCTTGAGGATCTTTTACATGCAAGTAAATCTACTAACATGGGACAGCCGACTTTACTTCCCCTCCGAAGGAAGGCGTACGAAGGATTTTTTCGTCCTTAAAAAACCACGGCTTCGATCGGGTTTGAACTCGCGAACTTGGGTATGACAGTCCGGTACGCAAACCGTTACACCATCGAATCCGCAAATGGGGGGGGGGTCGGATGAGACGCAGAGGAAACGGGAGAACCCAGAGAAAATCTGCTGCGAACCCATCTTATCCCACCCACAAAGTCTACGTTGATGGACCGGGATTTGAGCCCGGTTTCCAGAGGTAGAAGGTGAGAGATCTGATCACGAGATCTCAAGTCACTCCCCGAAAGAATGCAAACATAATCTTCATTACGATGTGAGTGCCTTATGGTCATTCCTGGACTTGATGAATTTTTTGATGGTTTGGAGATTATTGTAATGAATCAATACTGGGAAATGGTGGAATGAAAGGCAGAAGTGATGGGAGAATTCCGAGAGGACCATCCGCGAACCCCCTTTGTCCACTACAAATTTCACATGGATGGACCGGAATAGAAAGACCCCGTACCTAGAGAGAGAAAACGAGCTGTCTTACCACAACAATACGGATAGGCCTTTCCCAAGCCCCATCGCCATTTTCAGGCGCGTTGTGATATGTGCCAGCATCTCCCTAATATTAGTCATTTAGAGAAAAAAAATCCAGTACGCTAAGACTTTTAAAGAGTGCTCTGCCGCCGATTAGGCTATGGCCTGATTGTCACGCATTCGGTATTGGTGACAGTTTGAATTGTGACGCGACAAAGCACAGGATGCTAGGGGTGTGGAATATGTCGATTATTACGTAGCTCCAGTCGCTATGGAACATACTCGTCAACTCTCTAACTCGTTGACAGGCAGTAGATAGGGCGGCAGTAAAGGACTCTTCACCTGCGCCTTGTGATTCAAGCTTCGAGGAATTTTACTACATGGTACACCAATAGTTCCTTTGCTGGGCGCAACGATCGTCTTATCTTACCCTCATTTTCCGAATCTACTTTCCTGTAGCAGCTTCTTCACATTTTTCATCGCATTTTATCATTGATATTAAAACCTCTAGCCATTGCTATTCCCATTCAGTTTCCAGTACCATTACGCAGTCTATAAATACCATTCACATTTGCATCCCAATACCATCATTACTGTCACCTTCACCGTCACTTCAGTCTTCGACACGATTAATTTCCCATTTATTCTCTGATAATGAATCCTCCATCGCTCCTGATACCTTCACATTTGTAATTTCACCGTGACATTTGTAATTTCACCTCTGCATTCTATTATTATAGAATTATATTGATTCCAGCAATAAGTATTATTGTTTTGACTACTGTGACTAGCAAAAAAATATAAATTTTTGTTCTTGCCGTCAGCAATGCATCCACTATCCTCGATGTAACTCCATTACCCAGCACGTGTTATGTTATCAAGATCATTTCCAGCTTCATTAATTCTCCTACCTTAGGCATTGTGTTCCAATTTCAGCGTTGTTGTCGTGAGGCCACATGCCGGGAGATCAGTTAGGAGCATGGAGTTTGTCCCAGTGGGGCAGTGCTTCGCTCGTGGGAGAGACCTGGCTGGGGAAACCCCGCAAGCCCAAGGGTAGGTCGGAGGCGAATCTCGCCATCCACCGGGGGAAGATCAACGCCGCCTCGCGTAATAAAACAAGCACTATACTTAACGGAACGAATAACCATAGAAGGTACCGCGCCCGGAAACACGAAATGATCAATCGAACAGCCAACCACTCATCTCCATTGTTGCTTCGCTAGGACCACTAGCTCAATTACCGCCAGCATCGCCGCCACTACCTCAACATCTGCGAACGAAGACACCGCCTCGGCACGCCGCCGTGAGGTTCCGCATGACCGCCCGCCCGCCCCGCCCCTCTCCTCTCCGCCCGCCCCGCCCTTGGCGCCGACTGCTCCGCGGCCCGAGCACGCCGCCCCGCCCCGCCCCCTACACTCCTCGCTCCACCCCTCCCCGCTCCGCCCCTCCCCGCTCCGCCCCTCCCCGCTCCGCCCCTCCCCGCTCCGCCCCTCCCCGCTCCGCCCCTCCCCGCTCCGCCCCTCCCCGCTCCGCCCCTCCCCGCTCCGCCCCTCCCCGCTCCGCCCCTCCCCGCTCCGCCCCTCCCCGCTCCGCCCCTCCCCGCTCCGCCCCTCCCCGCTCCCCCCTCTCCGCTCCGCCCCGCCCCGCTCCACCCCTCCCCGCCACGTCCCTACTCGCTTTGATCCTCCCCGCTCCGCCCCGTCCCGTCCTGTCCCGCCCGCCCCGCCTGACCCCGCTCTGTTACGCTCCGCTCTGCCCTCTCTCGTCTCACCTCGCCCCGTCCCGCCCGTCCCCTCTCCATTCTGACACGTTCCGCCCTGCTCCGCCACGTCGTTCCCCGTCCTTTCCCGTCCTTTCTCGTCCCAACCTGTCCCGCCCTTGGCGCCGACTGCTCCGCGGCCCGAACACACCACTCAGCCCCTCGCCCCGCCTTCCTCTGTCGTGCCCCGTCCCATCCAATCCCGCCCACCTCACCTCACCCCACCCCACCCCGCCCCGCCCGCCCCGCCCCGCCCCATCCAATCCCGCCCACCTCACCCCACCCCGCCCCACCCCGCCCGCCCCACCATCCCCACCATCCCCACACGCCCCGTTCCACTTAACCTCCCACACCCCCACCCTCTCCTCCCCGTCCCGCTCTGCCACGCTCCTCCTTGCTCTGCCCCGCCCCCCTCGACCGCGCCGTTCCGCTCGCCCCGCCCCGCCCCTCCCCTTACCACACCTCCCCATCCCACCCCGCCCCGCCCCGTCCCGTCCCTCCCCCCCTCTCCGCCCAACCTCACCCCGTCTCTGACCCTCCACGCCTCGCTCTTGGCGCCGACTGCTGCGCGCCGCGTGCATACCGCCCCTCCTTGGCCCAGGCAGGCTGAGGAGGCCTCGCCCGGTCACGACCAACAACTGAAGCATGCGAATTAATGGAACACGTGTGGAATCGCGTATTTAATCAAGCAGAAACCAGATGCACCCGTGCGAAAACTACGCACGTTGTAAATAATTGTTTTAGAACTGAAAATTGTTTCGTAGTGAATTCCAATGGCGAGCCCTTGGACTGTGCGTTACATCATACTGCTGCTGTGCGAGAGTAACCATTGTAAGAATGCTAAGCGTTGAGATTTCATTACAAAGAAAATCAATCAGTCCCTTTAATATTTTCATGGAAGATTATTTCTATTACATCCTTTTAATTCTAAAGAGCTGTTTGGCATGTGCATTTTTCTTCCCTTCCAAAACTATCAGTGGAGAACCCCCCCAAAGTACTAAATTTTCAAAAAATGTAATTAAATGTTAAAAAAGGCTTATTTTCTAGAATACTACTTAAGACAATATTTATCGCCACTCTTGCCTCCCCCATGCTTTGGACTATCTGTACTCCATTTCGATACAAATCCCCCACTTACCCTACCCCCACAGCTGTCTCCTGTTATTATCGTCGCCTATTCTCCACCTGTTCCCATTCATTCCCCTTTCATGTCCTCACATCTGGTCTTTACCTGTCACCCAGCTGTTCTTTACATGTCCCCCATCTCTCCTCCAGAATTCCTATTTAAACAGAACTCTCAAACTCTCCTTCACCAAACTCTTGTCCCTCTGTGGCACGATTATACCTGACCCGATTAACTGTTTTATGATATTATGTGCTCCAATTTTACTTTAGCTGTTTGTCAAAAAATATTTGCCGGCAGGTCGACGAGCGTCCGCCCAGCCATTCAATTACTAGAGCTCAACAGTATATATACACGAGAAGATTCATAGTAAACGTTTGAAACTCCTAGGATACGTAGGAAATATATGGAAGTCAAAGTTGTTATATTTGCCAATGAGCATATGATAGAAAATGTCGTGTAACAACGTTTATTAAGAGACTTGTCAAACAGCCTGCCCCTGATTAGTTGGAACTGCACACTCTGCACTGTTTTTTGGCACGTACTCTTTGGGCTCTGCCCAACAATATTGAGTTTTTAGCATTTATTGTTTAGCTTTCATTGCAAAAACGTTCTCGAAGTAACGGCCACTAGGTCTATGCATGTAACGGTAACGGTGCTCTGCATGACACACTCAAAGTTGTTCTACAAAGACTGCCCTGTTTTTTGTTCCAACCGGTAGGTTAGTTGTTTTGGAGCTTCGGAGCTGTTTACGTAAAACATCCTCTCACGACTACTTCCAGTTCTGAAGTGAGAAGTGGTTTGTGATATTTGACGGCACGGAATGAATCTCCGTCAATATTAATCGGGGACTTTGACGAGTGCGAGTGGACATACGAATTTTTGCAGAATTTCAATAAGAAATCCGTTGGTGCCTTCGGCATTCTTCCAAACTAGCCTCGAGTGATTCCCACATTTCTGTATTCTGTAAATCTATGTGTGATACATATTTTTCCACCGACGAGGTCGAGGTCACTGGGTACTTCTGACCAAGGAGTGTGGCGGTTCATACTAGGCGATCAAGGAAAATGGCGATATATACTTGGGAATGTAAAAATTATAACGGCATTTACAATCACATCTGATGATATCAAAATACATTGTAATAAAAATAAAATTAGTTTCTTACCTACACGATAAAACTGAACCCCAGAAACTGCATCTTCCCATACATTCGTGTATAACAGGTACTTACCTGAAAAAAGAGAAAAAAATTAGTAACAAAGTCACCTTTTAGATCAAATACATATGAAAACAAGTTAATTTCTATAAAATAATTCATTCTCACTCGTAGTACATGTAATCATATAATTAATAAATTCACTTTGAAGTGTTCTTGAGTAAGCAAATCCAATCCATGTCAGAAATGCTCTGAATATTGCGTGTACTTCTAAGACTATTGTGAAAAAATAATAAATGTTAATTTTAAATGTAATTATAATAAATGTACATTGTTCTAAACACAAAAAAAATCTGTTACTCTCATGGGTTAACTGTCATTGAAAAATAAGGATAAGAACCTGAAAATTAGAAACAAGGACAAACGCAGTTGGGTTGATAATGTGTTACGGGGATAACACGCAATGTAGAGTGCGGAGTTTGGTGGAGCGCAAATTTTATGGCATGAAAAAGACGAAATTTAGGGATAGTAGGTAGAAAAGTGAACTGAATATCTTAAAGAAGAAAATAATGACTCGAATATACAGGCAGTGAGAAAGTTGAAAGGACAAATAAAAGAAGGTTCGAATTGGAAAGGTTTTTCGGTATAAGAGATTAATGTTTCTGATTCAAGAAGTGCAGAAGGGCTTCAGACAAAAAAAGAGTATATAGCGATCGAGCTAGCTAAGCGAAGTGGCACAAAAGAAGGAAGAGAGAAAGAAGGTGAGATGGAAAGCTGTCGGAGTCTTTAGCTGGAGTCTCCTTTTTTCTCTTCCTCCGTCACATTTTTGCCGGCCTCGATAGACGAAGTAGCTAAAGTTTCCTTGTTGTAGCTAAAGCTTCCTTGAAAAGGTCGCGGTTTCGAATCCCGCCAGGGGCATAGATGTTTGTATGTATCCTATACCGTTACTGTTACCACGAATGTTACGAACAGCGGTCGCTTTACGACCTTAGTAGTTGTAAAGCCACCATAAATAAGTCAAAAAAATGATATCTTTCTTAAAAACGAAAATAGAAATTTGAATCCACCAACCGACTGGTGGATCCAGTGATGTCAAGGTCTTCTTCTGGTAGCAGTGGCACGCGTCTTGGCTCCGTAGCATGCCTCGAGCTTCTCTGCGCAACTAGCGTCGGGAAAGGAAGCTATTAGTAACCCCGCTGTTTTGTAAAAGCGATGGCGTTGTCTCTGGTGGCGAGGTGACGAACTGCGTGAAGGGGCGATTTCGTCGTGGCACTCCTGCCACGGACTCCCGCTCGTGGCATCGACCTTGACAACACTGCCTGCCATATACCGTTACCGTTACTCTCAATGTTACGTACAGTAGTCGCTTTACGACCTTAGTAGCCGAAAAGCTACCATAAATAAGTTTAAAAAACGGATTTCTTTCTTAAAAACGAAAATAGAAATTAGAATCCACCAACCGAAAAGAGAAATGAGCCCTGTGCACAGACGTAGCCACGTAGCCACCAGCCCACGCGCCGCCAATTGGCGCTGGCGTCCTGCGCACACGCGCGTCTGGCATTCCCTCACGCCGCGATCTGCGCGCCCGGCGCTCACGACTCCGCCGCCGCCGTATAAACAGGCGATTATCGGCGCCGCTCCCGCAGATGCCTCGCTGGCCTCTCGCTCGACGACACCGGCTCCCTCTTCGATTCCCACTCCGACTCCGACTCTGATTCTGACTCTGATTCCGACTCTCTGACTCTGATTCTATCTGATTCCGACTCTGACTCTAATTCCAACTCTCTGACTCTGATTCTCTGACTCTGGCTCTCTGAGGCCGTCTCTCTGAGGCCGTCTCTCTGAGGCCGTCTCTCTGAGGCCGTCTCTCTGAGGCCGTCTCTCTGAGGCCGGCTCTCTGAGGCCGGCTCTCTGAGGCCGGCTCTCTGAGGCCGGCTCTCTGAGGCCGGCTCTCTGAGGCCGGCTCTCTGAGGCCGGCTCTCTGAGGCCGGCTCTCTGAGGCCGGCTCTCTGAGGCCGGCTCTCTGAGGCCGGCTCTCTGAGGCCGGCTCTCTGAGGCCGGCTCTCTGAGGCCGGCTCTCTGAGGCCGGCTCTCTGAGGCCGGCTCTCTGAGGCCGGCTCTCTGAGGCCGGTTCTCTGACGCCGCCTTTCTGACCCGACTCTCTGACGCCGACTCTCTGACGCCGCCTTTCTGACCCGACTCTCTGACGCCGCCTCTCTGACGCCGACTCTGATGCCGACTCTCTGACGCCGACTCTGACGCCGACTCTCTGACGCCGACTCTCTGACGCCGACTCTCTGACGCCGACTCTCTGACGCCGACTCTCTGACGCCGACTCTCTGACGCCGACTCTCTGACGCCGCCTCTCTGACGCCGACTCTCTGACCCGACTCTCTGACGCCGCCTCTCTGACCCGACTCTCTGACGCCGACTCTGATGCCGACTCTCTGACGCCGACTCTGACGCCGACTCTCTGACGCCGACTCTCTGACGCCGACTCTCTGACGCCGACTCTCTGACGCCGACTCTCTGACGCCGACTCTCTGACGCCGCCTCTCTGACGCCAACTCTCTGACCCGACTCTCTGACGCCGACTCTCTGACTCCGACTCTCTGACGCCGACTCTCTGACTCCGACTCTCTGACGCCGCCTCTCTGAGCCGACTCTCTGTCGGCGACTCTCTGACGCCGACTCTCTGACGTCGACTTTCTGACGCCGACTCTCTGACACCGACTCCGATCGCACCACCATCATTGTCACTATCATCGTCACCATCACCATGACCTATTGTGCATATCACCATCACTGACAATGACTCTGGTTCTGACTGCGTCACCTTCACGGTTAACATGATCTGTACTGACCTGTAGTTGCCTTACGGTTGTAGACACATGCACTAACACAGTTACCGTTATCACCGTCGGCACTGGCATTGTCACTGTCACCGTTACCCACACCTTCACTGCCACTGCTGCGTCGGTCGTTTCCTTTGCCAACGGCTAGCGGCGCGAACTGCATTGCGGTGCCAAATGAAACGTGTTTTTCCTTTTTGTTCGCGAAGTGATCGAAGTTTTCGGAATGGAAGACGATATATTGGGAACGTAGATGTAAAACATAATTGAAAAAAAAATCAAGTAGAACCTACAGCTTAATGCGGCACTACTTTCACCCCATGTATTTTTCTTTGGAAACTACGTGGCTACGCTATTGTGAGCTCGTTGAAGGTTGTAATGAATAATATAAAATGATCAGTGGTTGGTACATATTAGTAATTTATTTTATTACTACATTGTTCAATTTAAGCCTACGTACGACCGTGTTTGATGGGCATTAGATTTATGAGCAATAATCTGGTTATACTGTTTCTTAAAGCTTACCCCAGTAACTAAGTCAGGTTCTTTACGTCTGCTTTATTCTCAATTAGATCAAGATCTTTTGGTGAATTTTACCATATTGTATAGAAATGCACAAAAACAATTAATTTACAATGGCAATAATGTTGTAGCTCATTCGCAACTCAAATGAATCTGAGAGTGATCTAACAGTATCCGGATGGTTCTGTTGTTTCTTCGTTATTATCCAACAGGTTGAGCGTCAGGAAGTTGTAGTTATTCTAACGAAGGTGGGATGTCGGAAAATATTGTAAAGCAGAATCTAAACGCGGATGCTATCCGCAATCAAACATAACTCACGTCTTTTCTCAATGCTGGATTTGAACATTTCTTTTCACCCTTCGACTGGAGGTTCTCAGCAGTGAGTACGCGAACTAATAGCTCGGATTACTAAGATTATAAATAAACTATCCTTTTTTATTTTTCAAAAATATGAGTGCTTAGTAGAGAACGAATCTCCCTATCAATCGCAGTATTCGTAAAAAGCATTTCTCATAAGACGAAATCCTCATACCGTTTGCATGCCAAACCAATCCAATCTGCATACATGTGCGAACTGGCGAGCTGCAGTGAGCAGCCATCTCATGGCAATGGATCACGCCTGCTGCCTCCCCGGGTGCCTACGCGAGTACACACAGATAAACCCAGCACACAATCGCCGGGCCTCTGCCAAAATCCCGTGTTCAGACACGCTCCGGCACCACAATCATCCGCTCGCCTTTTCACGCTTAATATATTCTAGGATGTTTAATTGATTATTTCCTACCGCGTCAACGGCATGGCCATTAGTCCCGTGAGCGTAGTGCATGCTTTTTCGCGGAAGGTGGCGGTGATCTCCGACTGGATGTTGAGATCCGGTTCCGACCTAAACGTCAAATTGTAGGATTTTCGATACGTTTTTATTGATTGTCTTTTCTTCATTGCATCAAGAATGATTCCATTAATTATAGACAATCAGATCATATGACAATAAAATATATTTAATACAAAGTTGAAGAAAAACGAAGTTGGAGTTTTACAGGTTGGAGTTTCACAACGTTTCGGAGATATTTTGTCTCCGTCATCAGATACATGATGGCTTTTATTAAATATAAGTTTTACGTTTGTGAATAGTAAGTTTGTTTTACTTACTATTCACAAACGTAAAACATATATTTAATAAGTTTGTTTTACTTAATATTCACAAACTTATATTTAATATAAGCCAAAATGTATCTGATGATGGAGACAAAATATCTCCGAAACATTGCGAAACTCCAACCTGTAAAACTCTAACTTCGTTTTTCTTCAACTTTGTATTAAATATATTTTATTATCACATGATCTGATTGTCTATAATTAATGGAATATTTCTTGATGCATTGTAGGATTTTCCCCTTTCACGAAACTCCCACCGACTGCCCCCTCCCCCGCCCCTGCTAGAGCTTGTCGCGACTGACCTCTCGTCATGTGCCGTAGTGCAGAGCATGTATGTATAGGTGTAAGTAGTGAAGATAGGACAAGGAAGAGGAAGGAAAGATTGTAAGCGGTCCACGGCCCATTTGCTAGGGTACTGCTCCGGCATTCGCCTGGTGATGATCGGAGGAACCACGGAAAACTACCGATTCAAGCAGTCGCCACAAGAATTCTCCTCCAGACAGAAGGTGAATGCTACCTAGCCAATTATATATTGTCGAAAATTCTACCATAATCGGGGCTCGAACCCTAGGTCAGAAACTTTGTAGTGACATCAGTTGATGCCGTACGCCACCGGCCGGTAGCAATGTTTAACTTTCCTGATGCTAAGTAGGGTCTAGCTGAACACCGCTGTTTTTTAACAAATATGATGAAACACCCCGCGTTGGTGCGTCGGAATTCTTTTTAATGAGTCAAAATTATCCGTTGCTTAAAAACGTTTTATTACGCAACAGGTTTCATTGAAAACATCATTTTTTAAAGTACTTGTTTCTAATACCGAATGTAGTGTGACGCAACGGTGCTAGGGTCCTAAAATTGTTAAAAATTGATCTAGATAATATTGAACTTGTAGAAATAGACGTACAAAATTGTACGTAATCGTTAATAAAATTAATTTGATGTAACAGCAGGAGATTTTACAATATTGTGTCATTAATTTCCAAGAAAACCATTAAAATAAGTGAAAACTAAAATTCAGCCATCTATCACACTTTTATCTTAACTCTTTCGTTCTTTACCCAGAACTAATTTGCTTCTAGTTGTCAACGTTTTCCTGTATTCTACTCGTATATTTCTGTTTTCTTAACGAGAAACAAGCGTTTTTTACCATAAACCTAACACTGCCGTCTCCACTGGGAGTTTTGCAGTTTTCTACGCAACAGGCGGTATAAAACTGGCGGAGGTTGTGAAACTGTAATGATAATAATCGACTAAGAATTCCGTGTCAGGAAGGCTCTTCCCTTTGATGCTTATGAAGTGATTTATTTCGCAGCAAGGTCTTCCCTTCCATTGTTCTAAGATAGTCACGTGGCAGTGCGATCATCTCGACTTTCTATCTCTGCAAGTGATTCAATAGAACTCGTTTACATCGCTTGAATCTGCAACTTTAAAGGAGCCGCAAGCTGCTATCTCAGGTAGATTCTCATTGCTGTATTTACTTCGCTGTTTATTTTATGTAAAATGGTGTAGCACGTCATAGAATACAAGAATCGAAATGACGATGATGCATAAAATCTCGTAGCTGCTTTATAAAAGGAACATGTATCCTAACCAATTGTACGTTGAAAACGAACATCACTAAAGAAAACTTGATTGAACGTTTCTTTCATTGTGAAAAATAAATCACCGTATAGTACCTAACTTTCATAGAATGTATGTACTCATAGTTTGGTATTTTTACTCTCACCATGATAATATCTTCATTCTCTTATTTCTATATTACGTAACATTTGTCTTCATTAACTATACATTTTATTTGCTGACATCTGCATCAATCAGATTCAAATCACACTATTTCTGTTCCCCCAGAAACCTCTTTTCCATTGGAAAAACAACAACAAACATTTTCCACCTAACATTTAACTACGTAAGGGTGAATTTGACGATCTATCCATCATTTTAGAATAACGTATGATACCACTAAAATCCCTTCAAATGCATCATTTATTTCTCTGATACTTACTCTATCGGAGGGTAGAGCAATAAATTTTGTAGAAATTTATAAATTCTACGTCAATGTTGGAAATATGCATTTACTTTATGTAGAATTCAGGGAACTTTATTCCGTGAAATATTTCTCGCAAAGTATATTATGACAGGCAAGAATGATTAATGGTCCTAAATACGAAGAGCTACTAGTGATACAGGACGACGTTAAAATGATATATTGATGGAAATATCAATAGAAATAAAGGAGTGCAGTCATGGTTTTCACTGTGATTCAGATTAATGCAAGCCTCCAAAAATGAGATGAAAAGGAAAGGAAGGAAGTGACACGGAATGAAGACTTACATTGTATAAAAGAGTATTATGTATTCTTTACTTTGTAATAGGGAATTGGAAGAAAGCAGAAAGAGTAAAATACCGAAGAACTTGTAAGTGGGTAAATGTAAGAACGTGCATGGCCAAAAAATGCAGAAGACTACAGCGAAGTGTTGGAAATGTCAACTAAAATATCTAGTGGT
This sequence comes from Acheta domesticus, assembly GCA_031308135.1. Lineage (NCBI taxonomy): Eukaryota > Metazoa > Arthropoda > Insecta > Orthoptera > Gryllidae > Acheta > Acheta domesticus. The sequence continues at coordinate 13,665,376 of JAHLJT010002630.1, forward strand.
AAGTAAGAATTCTGAAATATCAGATTATGAACTACAGAATTTTAAGTGATAACGATCACATTCTTAAAATTCAGGCGTTCTTTAAATTATGTCAATATTTCTCTATAAACTACCATATTTCCGTAATTTTTATTCATCGTAAAATTACGTCCACAACATTTACAAGTGTTTTCACTTCGATATTGCTCATCATCGAAAAGTAACCCTTTCAGCGTTGTTTTCCTCTGTTAAAATGTTGCTGATATAATTTTATGGAATATGAAATATTACAGGAAAAATATGAAAGTAGTCTTTCTTGTATTTTCTCATTTTGATATAGAAAGTTGTCATTCATGCCTGGATCATCCTTTTCTGGGTATTGCAGTTATGAAAACATTAACGAATATTATGAAATAAACAATTTTCTCATGTTTTACTAAATTATCAATTCAAATAAAAGTTTGCCGTTAGTTTTAGTTGAATTTTATGTCATGTAAATTCTAACATTAGTTCAAAATTCATACTATGAGAAGACGAATTTTGAAATCTAAGATCGAGATGAATCGCATGACACTCATCAAATATTTAAGAACTACAAATACTACGTGGCTTATTTCTAATGCGCAAATTCAAATAGATGCAAAAATATTTCTTTTCATTCAATACTATTCACAAAGAACCCATCGTTTCTATCAAAACTTACCTCTTACCTTCATTTGGTAAGACGAAATGCGGTATTCCATTGCAATGCAAGTGAACATTTTATATAAAAGGCAGATTCAAACTATTGTAATGTCAACAATATGACATTTTCGATGAAATTGTAATCTTCTTATTAAATATACATTACGTTTCTTACCTGTAACGAATTTGTAGGCTTTAAACACCATAGAATCTACTTAAATTATAGCACAATAAAATCCCTGCTTCCTCAAGTCTAGGCATTCCCAAAAGAAGTTACATGTAAATGCAGTACGAAATTAATATCTTCGAAGAGTAAATTTACCAAACGATAAAAGAAAAGTGTTTAGAAGTCCATCGTTTGCATTATATTGTTTATTCACCAATACCATACCACTTTTTTTAAATATACCATTTTTTTTCAAATACACCTCAACTCATCTCTTCAAACGATTTTCCACTCACTTGTCAGCGGACGTGTTCCAAAGAGAGCGCCCCGCCGCCACACAGAGAGCCAACCCACGGAAGAGATAAGGCCGAAAGAATGTGGCGTAAACTCGTAAGGCAGAGCACAGCGCAGACAAAGGGGTGGCGCAGCGGGCGTGAAATTGGAAGGAGCAAGGCCTCCTGGCGCCCCGACTCAAACGCGGCATGCGGAGATAGCAGGCGGCCAAGAACGCGGGGCTCCAGGGGGGGGCCACACACACGGGGGCTCTGCGGTTGCCAACAGCCGAGAATGGCCTGCTGGGTGTCGCCGACGCGACGGAGGGTATGACGCTGACATTTCGGCATACCTTACCGGCTGAGATGGCTCATATGATTGATTGATTGATCGATCGATCGTTAGTGATTGTGACACGTCAACGGCTGTCATTAGTAGAGACCGGAAAAATATGTAGCACAAAACGTCAAAATATGTACATAAATATGTAATGAAAACAGTAAGAATATGTAAAAAATATGTAAAATCGGATATGATATGTAATATTGAAATACACTAATTATAAAACGAACATTTACATAATACGAAATTATATTTATAAAACTGCTCACTTTACATCGTACAACTTTCTCGTCAGTCGTAAAAGCTTCATCTATTGTAATCCAGGACCGTAATTTAGCAGCCGGACTAATCGCAATAGAAGCCATCGCACAAACTGGCGAGACCTACCACCAGCAAACATACACTGTAGCATCTTCATCGAAGTGTTACACGTCGATGATTGCAAATTTTTCTCCAAAATTAACGTTACAAAACCACAAAACGCTGTATCAATGATGCTTTTGACACCCAGATTTCCCCCAAAATGTAGGAAAAATGCTAATATTTAAAAAATACATTTTTTCACAAAAAGTATGGAATTAAATAGAAGAAAATTGATGAAATAAGAAAATATATTGTAAAAACAGCGAAATATGTAAAATATGTAATATAGTACTAAATATGTAAATATATGTAACGAAAAAACTCGATATTGTGTTAGGAGGGCTATGATTCGCCAATATTACAATTTTGACAACGGTAAGTAGAAAAAAAATGTAATGACATAAAAGTCCGATCTCTAGTCATTAGTCCCGAGTGTAGTGCAATGGTGTCATGGTCTTCTACTGGTGGCAGTGGCACGCGTAGTGGCACCGTAGCTTCTCTGTGCAACTAGCATCGGAAAAGGGAACTATAACGAGTAGTAGTAACCCCGCCGTTTTACAATAGGGATGGCGTTGTCTCCGGTGGCGGGGTAGCGATCTGTGTAGAGAGGCGATTTCATCGTGGCACTCGTGCCACGGACTCCCGCTCGTGGCATCGACCTTGACAACACTGGTGTAGTGCATTCGAGAATGGCCGGCTGAGTGTCGCCGACGCGACGGAGGCTATGACGATGACATTTCGGCATATCGTACCGGCTGAGATGGTTCAGATGATTGGTTGATTGTTAGTGATTCGGGTGACAGAGGTCATTAGTCCCGAGAGTGTAGTGCATGTTTTTTCCTCGGGAGGTGGCGGTGATCTTCTCCCGCTGGATGGCGAGATCCGGCGCCGACCTACTGTCAGCTAGAGGTGTTTTCTTCAACGAGATACCTCCCACAACCTGGGCACCGTCCCAGTTGCGACAAGCTCTAAACCTCTAACATGCCTCCCGGCTTGCGTGCTAGTGTACTGCATGCTGGTGTGTAAATAAGGGGTGAAAATACTCGTAGGACAAGAAAGAGGAAGGAAAGATTGCGCGAGGTCCGTGACCCGTTTGTTAGGGTACTGCTCCGGCATTCGCCTGATGTTGATCGGAGAAATCACAGAAAACTACGGATCAGAGCAGCCGGCCAGTAGAATTCTCGCTTACACAGTGACTGAATTCAACCTAGCTGAGCACTGCAGTGACATAATTTGATGCACTGAGCCACCCTGAGACGGTTCAGGGCCACAACTGTTTCCAATGGACCGTTTCTGATCCAGAAGTCCTAGTTCGAGTCCCGATGATGATAGAATTTCCGAAACTGCCTATGTAGCTAGCTGTCAGCTGCTGTCTGGAGGAGAATTCTTGTAGCCGACTGTTCTGATTGATACTTTTCCTTGGTTTCTCCGATCACTATCAGCAGAAAGTTGGAGCAATACACTAACCAACTGGCTACTGGCGGCGAGCTACCTTTCCTTCCTGATTCGTGTTCCCTCCTCTCCCATTACATTAATGTTGAGTCCCCTACACTACCACTCATGTTGGAAGTTGGGAAACCAGTCGTGATCTTAGGGCTTATACGGATTGGGGAAGATACCTGGAGGGGGAAACCAGAATGGATCCCACATTCAGCAGTGGAGGAACACCTCTACAACCCGCGCTACATCATGTGCTACACTTACGGGACTGATGACGTTTGTGGTCGTAGCCCCCCCGACATCAACACTCATTCGCATCTCCAAAGTATGGTAAGCAGATTTCTCGTCAGTCGAAAACTGACTGTTATATTCCCTGATTGAAAATGGTATAACTTACGCGCACAGCCACATCTCAAGGGGCACGTAGTCAAAGTAGTTTCCAATGAGACGTCTGGATATCTCGCGATTTCCTGGAGGCTGAGGAAGTGCGGCGCCGGAGCTCTCGTTCTTCATGTTTTCTTTCAATATTCACTTACATGAGTGGTATCAAGGTCTTCTACTGGTGGCAGTGCCACGCCATGTGGCACCGTGCCATGCCACGAGCTTCTCTGCGCAACTAGCGGCGGGAAAGAAAACAATTGGTAACCTCGTTGTTTTACATTAGTGATCTCGTTGTCTCTGGTGGCGGGGTGATGAACTGCGTGGAGGGGCGATTTCGTGGTGGCACTCGTGCCACGGACTACCGCTCGTGGCATCGACCTTGATAACACTGGCTTACATTGATATTAATTTCAGGTTGCAATGTAAAGTAAAAGAATGACCGGTTTGCATTCTACTCTATATTCAAAACACAAATTTTGGAGTTCACTTTTTACGCATCGTAGAATAACTGTCCTAGAATAATATCGAAATTGTGATATATTTTTTACGATATATGCTGCTTAATAGTATTTGTAATTCCATATTTTGGAATTTAAATAAAGACGCTGTACGTATCCCTATTATTTCATTGGGTATCGGAATTCAAATCACGCTCGCACAATGTGGAATTTGCTGTGAGTTCAGGGCAGGGTTGTTTTTTTTCTTGTTGGGAGGGGGGAATCACCCAAACTTCACTCTCCCAATTAATTCATTCTCAGCATTGGCTGTCTATCATTTCTTTAAACATCCTAGCTTGGCAACTCAACTTCAAATAAGGGAATTAAAATGAAGTCTCTTGTTGCAAGATTCGTTCATGCGATGTTGTAAGATTCGTTCGCAGCCGATGCATACAACACTTAAACAAGTGGTTCCAATACATCGTGTGGAACATCTGCCACTTTGGAACTTGAAACTAACATTTAGCAACAACTTGAAAGCAGTCGGCTTAACTATTCCTGGTTTACTGTTTACCCATTTTGTTAACGCGATATTTTTCTAAGTTTCAACATCATTGTAAAGTACACGATTAAATTCTGTGTCTTATCTAGGCACAGTTTCAAACACACTTTAAATCGATACTTGTGCGTGCTCGATATAATACCTTCCCTTTAGGCTCACCCGCATCCTCAGTAAACTGCTCAATCGATTTAGGAAGATACATAACTAACTTCCTTGTTTAATTGATGAAGTTTTATCGCGGCATTTACTAGCTTGAGCCGCAAGCACCGCTACTAAGGAGTCGTAAATTTTGATTACATTTTTGGTACCCTAGGGTCTACAGATTCTCCTCTTCCGAAAATTGTATTTATGTGTTCTACCTCGTAGTGGTTCTGAAGTTAAGTAGCAGAATTAAAATGTATACCTTCTTTATTTATTTAAAAAGATAACCCCTTTTGTAGAAATTATTCAGTAGTACAGTACATAGTTTACTCTTTTAGTTAGCAGAGTAAATTACAATATACTTTAGATCTATCGAAAATTAAGAGAAACATGTTGAAAGTTATCTACAATCTCTAACCCAGGTCCTTGACATTTGTATGAATCTGAAAAGGTTTTGCGTTACTCATGTTATTGACATTGTAAAATTAATGCCAATGTTATTTGCATTTCGTAACGAGCCGGAAAACTTAATGCCTTAGAAAGAATTATTTGTTCTCAGAGTTAATTATGGAACTTGTAACATAAAACATCTTATTCAAGAAATCAAGAATGGTAGCGAATATCATTTAGATGAAACAAAACACGACATTCCATGGTTCATAGCTTTTATGTTGTCACGTAACTACCCAGTAGAATTGAGTAATTACCCATATACAATGCTAGCTACCGAGGCTAGACTGCTATTATTTGTGTAATCGCTGTTATCCAACAGCCGAATAGACTTCTGAAGAAAACGCTGTTGTCTTACCAACCGCGATGATAAACGACGTGGGAGATCAGACCTCACACAGCCGGCCACCGCTTTACAGCTGGGGGTTTGACGAAGCACCGCCGTCAGAATGTGGTTCCAAGCGGTGGTTCAACACGTGAATCAGGCTTCGGCTCGTCTCGGACGAGTGATCTAAGAAATGGTGATCCCCGTTTCTCTTGACCCGAACGAAATTTTAATCGCGCGGCGGAGGAAAAACATGGAATTCATTAAGACATCCCTCAGCCAGGAGAGGAGCGGAATTGAAAACAGCGACGGCGTGAGTCATGGGCTCGCTCGGGTGGAAGCGTTTGGGAACGGATTTCGGCGTAACGAAAAGAGTAATGGCCAAATCGGGCCTGCTCAAACTTAAAACAGCTGCGGGCAATTACGTGGAAACGATGGGGATTCGGCGTTTGAAGAAGATGCTGAAATCAAAGTTCGGTTTAACAGACGTCAGAGTCAAATAAATTGCTGGAAAATATAGGAAGGGACATATTAAGTAATATATGAGAAGGCAAAAACGGGAATATGCAAGAATTGTAACAATAAATTATTGCTATAATGAATCTTCAATTATTAAAAACTAAAACCAAATTGTCTGTTAGGGTTTACTTTTGTTGTCTATTAACACACAATAACTAACATACGATATGAAATGTTTCTTTATTTTTCGGTAATAAATTGTAAGTTTTCATTTCTTATTTTTGTAACACTTTAAAAATATGCATTTATTATTATCGATTTTCATTTCTTCCCTTAATTTAACTTCCTACTATTTACTTTCTCTTAAGCTTAATTTAGCTTAAATTCTCGTAATTGTTTTCGCAGTGATGGAAGACTGTACATTGATACGCATATTATAGTTTCCGCAACACTAGTTGCCTATTTGCGCCAATGAGATTTCATGCCATGTTTTCTAAAATGTAAGGATGTTTTTCACAGAGGTATATACTCTAAAAACTCTAAAGACAAATAATTACTTTTCTCCGTTTCCCGAACAGAAAGACCGCGAATTATTAGAATCTCTATTGTATATACTCAGCCACTACAAAATGAATTTTCTGCAATGTTAGCGCATGTGCCTTCAATTTCTTCTGTAATGTTAGCGAAATGAACATTTTTCAAACAGGTATCATCTTGCCAAGTCTTATTTCAAAAACCAGTGATTTAAGATTCATACTAAGCCCTTGCATTCCCTGTGTTATCCATGGCTCCTCTCAAAAGGAACCGAAAGTCGGGTAAAACACGTATTGCAAGCTTCTTTTACCAGCTTCATTGTAAATCCATTGTACGGATGTAGCGATTTAATTACTACATGAAATGAATTATTGAGAGGATATATCTCGAAATGGTATATTGAACGTTTTCGAGAATTTATGTTAAAGAAGGAATGAGAAAAAGCAATTTCGATATGTTGCGGAAGCAATATAGATGTTCTCTCCATAATCCTTGCTTAAAACGATCCCGTTATTAAAATTCGTGAAATACTGAAATTTCGAAAATATTTAATGAGTTTCGACGAAACGAAAACAATAAAAAATCATCATTAATACTGCACTTTCCTTATTGTACTTTCGCAAAATAAACTTAGAAAATGTTCAAAGTTTTGCCAAAAATTTCGAATCCATAAAAATAGATAATTTTAAAATAAAACCTACAACCTGAAATTTTATGTTGTGAAATTTGCGAAGAGCAATATTTCACATTTTCATACTATGGTTTCAGACTTTAATGCATTTTAAACTGACTTTGAACAAGGATGTTGTTTTCAGTTCAGTGTAAGAATGGTAGTTCAGATAATTTTGACTTTTCAACTTGACTTTGATGTTTCTGTGAATATCGAACCATTTATGAAGTTCAAGAATTTTAAAAGGATCTCATTTTTCAGAGTTGTTATTTTTATTATATCCCAATTCGAGCACTTGTTACGGTAGTTATAGCCCGAAGACAGACGAGACCTGAAGAGATGGCACAATCACAGCGCTGCATCAAGGATGATATAATACGCCTTCGAATATAGTCTACCTGTCTCAAAATATTTACAATCGATTGCCTTGTTTTTGAGAAGTCAGCTGTCAAATCTTTGTTCTTTACCATTTTGTATTTTTCTCCTTAAACTTCAGAATGGAGAGGAAAAGTATCGGAATCACCTCATCAACACAATCATGAATTTTCCGTAGTAAGATTAAGGTTTTTTTTTCAGCTGTAACTTCACAAACACGACCGGAAATATGTTAGTCCTTTTCCAAAGACTGTTAAGGTAAGTGCAGGTAACGAGAAAATACACGCAGTGTTGTACGCAAATATCGAGATACCTTTAGGGATACATGCATGTGTGTATGGAAGATTGGAAGTAACTATGTGATACCCGTAATTCCGTCACACTGCAAGGATTTCAGATCAAACTTGATAAACACTTGAGGAGTAAGATAACTTTCAGGTATCTCTGACTATTCAGAAACCAGCCCAGCCCGGACACGTTCTAAGCTCCCGAAAGATCATCCGAAACGTATGGTAGTGTAGTGCAAGTGAGCAAGTGAGTGTAATTAAGGGGTACGGATAGGAAACGAATGGAAAGGAAAGATCGCGCGCGGTTCGTGGCCCGTTAGGGTACTGCTCTGGCATTCGCCTGGTGTTGATCAGACAAACCAGGGAAAACTGCCGATCAGAGAAACCGACCGCTAGAATTCTCCTTTAGATGTCAGTTGAATTCGACCTAGCTGTCTAGCCAGTGTCTGTCGTTGTGCCATCGTTGTGGTGATCAGAGAAACCGACAGCTAGAATTCTCCTTTAGATGGCAGATGAATTCGACCTAGCTGTCTAGCCAGTGTCTGTCGTTGTGCCATCGTTGTGGTGATCAGAGAAACCGACCGCTAGAATTCTCCTTTAGATGGCAGATGAATTCGATCTAGCTGTCCACAGTAGCATCAGTTGATGCCTTGAGTTACCTAGGCCGGTAAATTAAGTGGATAAACCATGGAAAGCTATTGATAAGAGCATCCGGCCGCTACAATTCTCCTTTAGCTTGCGGCTGAATTGGATCTAACAATTAGTTTCGAAAACCCTGCCACCGGCGGGACTCGAGCCTAGGCTCTTCCGGGCAGAGGCGCCGGAGTAACATCATTTGATGTCTTCAGCCACCTACACCGGTTAATTGAATGGCGAAAGCACGGAAGATTACCGATCAGAGCAACCAGCCGCTAGGTGTCCTAGGTAGGCACCTGTGCCTTGGACGCGGCGTCTCTTGGACAGGCAAGTGTGGCGTCATACGAGTGTAATAAAATCACAGACGAGAGTGAGTTGTAATAACAGTGAGTTTATTCATAAACTAGACCGTAGTCACTAATAAAAAATTTCACTGCTTACAATTAACTAACTAAATGGATCCCACTACTGGGAGGGATTAATCGAACGGCTACCACACCGCTCTACATCTGAGACGTACTGCATTCCTCGCTCGTCACGACAATGAATTGCCGGACTCTTGCCCACGTGCGCCACTCGCACAAAATTACGCACAACCACACGCCGACGCTGCTGAGAAACAAGAAGAAAGAAGCATTGTTTGCGTGCCGTTATATAGGCCTCCCACCGCCCCCATTGCCTCCGCGCCGTATCCGTGCTAGGCAGAAATTCCCAATGCGTCATCTTCTGCCGCCCTTTGCTTAACATCCTGCCATCTACCTCAGGTAGTCACCGTTTCAGCGTGCCACGACGCTACACAAGTATCTACAGCGCACCGAGGTCTCCTATGGAGCCAGCCGTCAATCTGCGCCACGCTACCTTGGAACGCTCTACTCACCGCTGGCGGCGCAGCGCCCTGAGCTACCTAAGCCGGTGAGTGACCACGGAAACTACCAATCAGAACATCCGGACGCAATAAATCTGGAGACAACGGCTGAATTCGACCTAGCTGTCTAGCTATTATCGAAAATCCTGCCACCCTCAGCAACTCGAACCCTAGGACCTCCCGGTCAGAGGCACTGCAGTGACATCAGTTGATGCCCTGAGCCACCTCAGCCGGTGCGTCTCCGCTGCCTGGAGCATGCGCTGTGTGTGTGTGTGGGCGTGGCCGATCTGCTTGGCGGGGTCGGGGTGGGGAGTGGAACCCTAGGACCTCCCGGCCAGAGGCACTGCAGTGACATCATTTGATGCCCTGAGCCACCTCAGCCGGTGCGTCTCCGCTGCCTGGAGCATGCGCTGTGTGTGTGTGGGCGTGGCCGATCTGCTTGGCGGGGTCGGGGTGGGGAGTGGAACCCTAGGACCTCCCGGCCAGAGGCACTGCAGTGACATCATTTGATGCCCTGAGCCACCTCAGCCGGTGCGTCTCCGCTGCCTGGAGCATGCGCTGTGTGTGTGTGGGCGTGGCCGATCTGCTTGGCGGGGTCGGGGTGGGGAGAGGAACCCTAGGACCTCCCGGCCAGAGGCACTGCAGTGACATCAGTTGATGCCCTGAGCCACCTCAGCCGGTGCGTCTCCGCTGCCTGGAGCATGCGCTGTGTGTGTGTGGGCGTGGCCGATCTGCTTGGCGGGGTCGGGGTGGGGAGTGGAACCCTAGGACCTCCCGGCCAGAGGCACTGCAGTGACATCATTTGATGCCCTGAGCCACCTCAGCCGGTGCGTCTCCGCTGCCTGGAGCAAGCGCTGTGTGTTGTGTGGGCGTGGCCGATCTGCTTGGCGGGGTCGGGGTGGGGAGAGGAACCCTAGGACCTCCCGATAAGAGGCACTGCAGTGACATCAGTTGATGCCCTGAGCCACCTCAGCCGGTGCGTCTCCGCTGCCTGGAGCATGCGCTGTGTGTGTGGGCGTGGCTGATCTGCTTGGCGGGGTCGGGGTGGGGAGTGGAACCCTAGGACCTCCCGATAAGAGGCACTGCAGTGACATCAGTTGATGCCCTGAACCACCTCAGCCGGTGCGTCTCCGCTGCCTGGAGCATGCGCTGTGTGTGTGTGGGCGTGGCCGATCTGCTTGGCGGGGTCGGGGTGGGGAGAGGAACCCTAGGACCTCCCGATAAGAGGAACTGCAGTGACATCAGTTGATGCCCTGAGCCACCTCAGCCGGTGCGTCTCCGCTGCCTGGAGCAAGCGCTGTGTGTGTGTGGGCGTGGCCGATCTCCTTGGCGGGGTTGGGATGGGGAGTGGAACCCTAGGACCTCCCGGTCAGAGGCACTGCAGTGACATCAGTTGATACCCTGAGCCACCCCAGCAAGTGAATTGAATGTAAAAACCACGGAAAACTACGGATCAGAGCAGGTAGCTATAAATCTCCTGAAGACAGCGGTTGAGTTCAACCTAGCTAGTGTAGAAAATCCTGCCCCCACCGCTGGGATTGGAACTCTCTCTAGGTCCTCCCGATCGGAGGAACTGCAGTGACGTGTGCTGGTGCCCTGAGCTACCTCAGCCGGTGGAGCGCCCCGAGGATCTGCCGTTGGGCCAGCCGTCAGCCCGCGCCTCACGCACTCTGCTTTGGAACGCGTCACGCAGAGCTGGGCAGACGGCGGGATTCTTTGAGCTAAGTCGGTGAGAAACCACAGAAAATACCGATAGAGGAACCGGCCGCTACAATTCTCCTTCAGACTGCGGCTGAATCGGACGTAGCTAGTATCCTGCCACTGTGGTGGCTCGAACCCTAAACCATTTCGGTCAGAGGCACTGCAGTGACATTAATTGATGCTCTGAGCTTCGTAAGCCGGTGAATTCAACTGGGAAACAACTAAAACTACAGAGAAGCTCTGAGCAACCGGTCGCTGGAGTTCTCCTTCACACTGGAGCACTGAATCGGACCTAGCTGGTATCCTGCCACGGTGGTTACTCGAACACTAGGTCTTCACGATTGGAGGTCCTACTGCGACATCAACTGCTGCCCCGAGCCAGCCCAGCCCGTGAAGCGCCCCGAGGTCTGCCGTGGGGCCAGCCAGGGCCTTTTAACTCCCATACAACGGGGTGGAGACCATTATAGTGGCGCCCTCTCCTGAAGCACCTTCTTACAGGAACTAAAATACGAACTGCTGCTGACGATACGTGCGTAGCTGCTGCGTAGGTTTGCCACACGCAAGCAGGCGCGTAATATTACAAAAACTAAAGTTGATATTTGCGCATTCTTCAGCGGTTTCTTTTATGTATATGTTATTAATATTAAAATTAATCGAGCACTTTTCGTATTTCTCAGAAATCAGCCAATTTTTTTGTGCAGATGTTGGCCTGCAACTGTACCTGGCGACACTAGCGCCTCCTAGAGTGGCACCCTCCAGGTTTGCCTCCGGTTTTGATGGAGAGTTGCAAGGCCCCGGGGCCAGCCTGCGCCTCACGCACGCTGCCTTGGAACGCGCTGCGCAGCGCTGGGCCGGCGGCGACGGCGGGGCGCGGCGTGGCGGCCTCGGTGCGTGCCGGGGCTACGCATAGCCCGCGCGCGGGCGTGCGTGTCGGCGGCGGCACGCACGCACGTGCGTGAGGTCGCTCGTCGTCACGAGAAGGACGCGCCCTGCAGCGGGGCAGCTGCCGCCCAGCCAAGGGCGAACGGGACCCTTCATTTATTTATATATTTATTTAAACAGTAAAAAACTTCATAATTCTGTGATCTCTTTCCTAAGCCATATTCTAGTCGAATTTTGAATACAGAAAAAAAAGAGCGTTTTTTTCAAGTTTTGTTGACAAAATATTTGCTCTTATATAATAAAATCTATTGTCAAAGGTAAATTAGCTAAAAGCTCGCTATAAAGGTATATTAACTTACTGCGAACTCTGGGTAAATCGGCGTTGTACCATTGTGTTCGTAAACTCAAAGCAAAGGGCTACTCTTTGTGAAAATTGTTACAAAACCAGTGTAATTGGGGAATAGCCAAGGAAAAAAGCAGCCCCAAGTTCAATTTTTAGCACTAGTGCTAACTCAGTGTTGGATCATTCTGATGGCAAGCTCAAAGAAAAGGATTGCTCTTTGTGAAAATTGTTACAAAACCAATGTAATAGGGGAACAGCCAAGAAAAAAACAGTCACAAGTTCAGTTTTTTGCACTAGTGCTAAAAGTGAGACGATTCTAAAGTCTTCGGATAATCTGTGAATGCAACAATGAAAGCAACATACTTTCGTCTGACCACATCAGGTACTACTGACGTTAATATGCTATACGCGGTCAGAGTCAGTAGTACGAGTACTTCGAATTTTTTAAAGTGACCGATGACATTAACTCATTGTTACACCTCCTGCTTTATAAAATGAATATTTTTAATTAATTCGCGAACGTCCTTGTCAACGGGGCTCCTGGCGTCAGAAATGTGCTAACCACTGTTGAAAAGACAAGAAAAAAGTACTCGCATGTTCCCAAATAGTTATTTATGATATGAGTGGTAAAATACTTTTTTTTCGAGTAGGCGTAGTAGGCCAAATATCGGTCTTTCGACCTCGTGTCGCAATATTAGGAGGAAAATAAAATCACCTTTACCGCGTGTGTCATACACTGTTTTTTAGTCAGACTTACTGACTTTTGTTTTGTTTTTATTCAAGTATGCAAATCATTTAATGACACATTAACGTCTGCAACAGCTGATACGGTCAGACGAAAGTATTTTGCTTTCTTTGTTGCATTCACAGATTATCCGAACACTTTAAAATCGTCTCACTTTGAACACTAGTGCTAAAAATTGAACTTTTAGAACGCTCTATAAACCCTGAAGGAACTACTTTTATTAGTGACTGTCCAAAAATACTTTTATTTGGAAAATAATGGACGTTGCACATTCTTGGACGAGTAATAATAATGTCAGTCATAATAATAAATATATTTTTGGCGAATATGTGGTAGCACTTAATAGCTGTATTAGGAGACTATCAAAGGGATACCTGTAGTAAACGTTCTACCATGACTCTTAACAAGCCTTTCAGTACATTCAATGAACAAGAGGTCTTATCTCTTAATGCGCTGTACGTGATTTAATTCTCCTACCGGTAATAGTGTGGTGCTGTTACGTGTGCGATACGCGTGTGTTTTGGATTGTCTTCACAAAATTATCGAATCGAGTGAGGCGGCTGTGAAGGAACTATCAGACATGCTGTAAATCTTAAGAACCCGCCGTCTATACCAATGTTAACAAGATAATCAATTTCTTAATGCATAGTACGACATTTGAAACTGTTCTAGGCGGCATTGCGACGAAGTTCCGAAACTACTCTGTATTTAGTACGTATTAGGTTAGTAGCGCACGTTATACTCGTAAGTTACGTTATACTGTTATCTTCTCATGCATATTAATGGGCATTTATTGCCCAATATCAGATAGCGCATAATTCTGGTATTACGATATCTTGGGCAGGTTTGTAAATCTTGTAGTAAATGATTTAGATGTACTACATCAGCCTCAACGTGACTCACTAATTCAACACTCCTCGACTTATCCTCGAATCATAGAATGCGATTTAACGGTTCTATTCACAATTCTGCGATGCGCTTCCAAATGACAGTTACATTTTTGAACCCTTGCCGTAGTATCATTACAGAGAATCGAAGGCGGATTCGTAAATCTTACTGTGAAGGATCTAGAATCACCATCACTCTCTGCCACTCGCTATTAATTTCACCTACATGAATATATCCAATATCTTAATGCGTTATACGCGATTGAGAGCTTGTTTAGGCAACGTTTTAGTAAAAACTGAAGACTTTCATTAGTATTTACATTGTGCCCAATCACACTTCAGGTATCTCCATATTAAAGCTTCTTTTAAAAAGTGTTCTTTCACGACTAGCTCATTTACACTTCATTCCACCCCCTTCAACCCATCCTCGTCGTTTGGCATGCCTTGGAACGTTCTCTCTTTCGCTTCGACCGTGAAAAATTCGCTTTACTTCTGATACTGCATTCTTATTGGCCGTGATCTTCATCTACCATGAACTTATGCAACCTGCCCTCCTCTACCATCTCTTCTTTTTATTCAGAGTAAATTTTGCAATCTATTTTATACAAAAATAAACAATAAATGTGATACAAGAAATTAGTATGACAGTTGAGTTACTGGTGCAGATTTCCCAGTAGTACATTTCATAGTCTACCGGCGTCTATAAGAAAAAAAACTTAGTGGATTTGATTGTTAGAAATTGAAGATCAGGAAGCGTGTGTACAGTTTTGCTAATTTGAGAATCTGTAATTGAATTGTAAAGATGAAATTCCGGTTATCGGTGAATTTCATCGCTAGTATTTAGGAGGTTGATTGCTTGGGGATCCCTCACTGAACACGATTGCTAATCCCTTAATGCGTTGTACGCGATTTGCAACCACTGTCAGCGGTGTGCGTGGCTATCCAGAATGCCAAACAACTCATGCGCATTGACGGCACATTGACCGCGAACGCCGCTCATTCCGTCGGTGTGCCCGGAGCTGCATTCGCTGCATCCGCGATGGCTTTCCACGGCCCGCCAAGTTCGCCGAACAGTAAATGACGAAAGTTAAGTTGTTTGCCGTGTGTCGCGAATGCGTTTGAGCCGGATGTGCAAGGATCACATGCGAGGCACGCGCTGGCGGACTCAATGGCTCCGACTTTGTGGACGACTGCCAAAGAAGATGTGGTTATGTGAACGAAAGCGATGTATTTCGTGATTATTTTGCGTAATGGTGGTCGCGTAGCATTTTGTTTTGGAAAGTACGTTAATGAAGTCGTCAAACAACGTGGTTGTGATGTGATGCAAAATTTATCCCAACGGATGTGACGTGCTGTTTGGAGACGTTTGTGGTCATGTAAGAATCACTGTCAACCTCCGTGCGATTTCTTGTACTTACATGGCTATCCGGGAGACTCCGTGTCCAAGGCATAGGCACCTGTGCCTTGGACACGGCGTCTCCCGGACAGCCATGTAAGTACTCACTCCGACGGCGGAAGCCTACGCTCTCAATTGCTTGTAGTTTTTTATTAATAACTTATTCATAATATAATGACCTTATAATCACTTCAATACGCTTTGAATTTTAATTATGAAAATACACGCGCCACCTTAACACTTAATAAACGAACAGAAATTAAAAACAAACTAGTGGTGCTACAAATGTCACAGAATTTACGTATTAGTTTTCTATTTCCTTGGGTCTTTGCTAGCTATTCGGAATTGCCAATTACTCTTTCTTGCCAGCTACCATCTATCACCGCTAAAAGTAAATTTTTTTGTCATTTTCTTAATTTTTCGGTTTCTTATTGGTAGAACGAAAATATTCATTTTAGAATATTAAAGAACATAAAAAATTAGTCCTAAATAGCAATTTTCATTTAAAAATTATGTGTCGTTTAAAAGAAAATTGCGTTTGAGCGCTACTAAAAATGCAAAATTTGAAGCTCATTATCACAGAAAAGTTTTGAGTTTTCAAAATACTTTATTTGAAGTTATTTAAAGCACGTACACTCACAAATATAATAATGTTTACAAATTGCTGGTAATGTGCATATTAAAGATGTGAGAGATCTTTCAAAAAAATTACAATTATTATTAAGAGTATTTCATTAATATATTTATAGCTATATTCAATACACGTATGCGACCGGACACTTTCTTAGGATTCCTTTCTGCTGACAATGGATTACATTCCTAATGTTTGCTAACGATCTTTTTTCTCCCCAAATTTCCCCTCGATTTTCTCTTCGAATGTTTCCCTCTTCTTTACATGCAATTTTTTTTTACCATTTCCCTCTCACATTTTCCCTCAGTTTTCCCTCTCATATCATTCCTTTCCTACACTTTAACCCTCCTTTTGCCAATGTCGTATAGAAGAGTTGCAATTACGGGGCGTACCCTTGATACACGCCTCACATTGTCCCCAAACGCTCGTCCTTTTTGTTCGTTCATTCATCCACCTCTCAACTGAAGGCTTCTTTTCATTCCGCCCTCCCAGTCGCCCACACAAATATTAAGATCATTTCATTAATGTATTTTTAGCTCTATTCAATACACGTATGCGACCGGACAGTTTCTTAGTATTCCTCTCTGCCCACAATTACTGGTTTACTTTCGTAATGTTAGCTAATAATTCTTCGAATGTTGCCCTCTTCTTTACCTGCAATTTTTTTACCATTTCCCTCTCACATTTTCCCTCAGTTTTCCCTCTCATGTCCTTCCTCTCTTACACTTTAACCCTCCTTTTGCCAACGTTATACAGAAGAGTTGCAATTAAGGGGCATACCGTTGATCCACGCCTCACATTGCCCCCCATCGTTCCTCTTTGTTCGTTCATTCCTCCACCTCTCAACTGGACGCGTCGTTTCATTCCGCCCTGCCCGTCACCCAAACAGATATTAAGAATATTCATTAATGCATTTAAATATTCAATACATGTGTGCTTCCGGACAGTTTCTTATTATTCCTCTCTGCCCACAATTACTGGATTACTTGCCTAATGTTAGCTATTAATTTTTTTCTCCCCAAATTTCTCCTCCATTTTCTCATCGAATGTTTCCCCTGTACTTGAAATCCATTTTTTTTCACCATTTCCCTCTCATATTTTCCCTCTAATTTCCCTCTCATATCTTTTCTCTCCTACCCTTTAACCCCCAGTGCCAATGTCGTATAGAAGAGTTGCAATTAAGGGGCGTCCCCTTGGTCCACGCCTCGCATTGTCCCCAGCGGATCGTCCTTTTTGTTGGTTGATTCCTCCACCTCTCAACGGGACGCGTCCTGTCACGCGTGGCCCACGCGTCCGCATCTCTCGCGCTGCCCCGCGGGTCGTCCCCTTCCCCGCGCGGGCGGCGCGCGGCCTCGCGGCCAGGGGCGCGCATTGTGGCGGCGACCCACGCGGCCAACGACGACTCCTCCGCACGCGCGCCCCGCGGCCCTCGCGCGCACTTGCTCTTGGAAGCCGCGCGCCCGCGCGCCGGGCGAAGGTGAAGGTGGTATCGATGACGGTGGAGTACCACCTTAAAAACACGTACGTAAAATATCTGTTCTTCAAGATGGTACGAACAAAGTTTGCAATGCGCGAGCACCTACGTTGCTAGGACATACTTAAGGTGGTATGTTCGTGGGATCGACGACAGTGAAGTACCCCCTTAAAAAAGCAAACTTTTTAGTAAAATATCTGTTCTTCAATATGGGTTGCAAAGCACGGGTATCCACGCTGCTAGGACATACTTAAGGTGGTAAGTTCTTGGAATCGACCATGATGAAGTACCCCCTTAAAAAGCAAACTTTCAAGTGAAATATCTGTTCAAGATGATAAGAAAAAAGTTGGCAATGCGCTACGCTGCTAGGACATACTTTAGGTATTATGTTCGTTCGATCGATCATGGTGCAGTACCGCCCCCAAAATATTTTATTTAAAGTTGTATTAAATTTTATTTAAAGTAAAATATCTGCTTTTCAAGATGGTAAGAACAAAGTTGGCAATGCGCGGGAACCTACGCTGCTAGACATACTTAAAGGTATTATGTTCGTTGGATCGACCACGGTGAATTACCACCGCCCCAAAAATAATTTTATTTAAAGTAAAATATCTGTTCTTCAAGATGGTAAGAACAAAGTTGGCAATACGCGAGCAACTACGCTGCTGAGACATACTTAAAGGTATTATGTTCGTTGGATCGACCACGGTGAATTACCCCCGCCCCAAAAATAATTTTATTTAAAGTAAAATATCTGTTCTTCAAAATGGTAAGAACAAAGTTGGCAATACGCGAGCAACTACGCTGCTGAGACATACTTAAAGGTATTATGTTCGTTGGATCGACCACGGTGAATTACCACCGCCCCAAAAATAATTTTATTTAAAGTAAAATATCTGTTCTTCAAGATGGTAATTCAAAGTTGGCAATACGCGAGCAACTACGCTGCTGAGACATACTTAAAGGTATTATGTTCGTTGGATCGACCACGGTGAATTACCCCCGCCCCAAAAATAATTTTATTTAAAGTAAAATATCTATTTTTCAAGATGGTAAGAACAAAGTTGGCAATGCGCGCGCACCTATGCTGCTAGGGCGTACTTAAGGTGGTATGTTCCTTCGATCGACCACGGTGAAGTATCCCTCCCCCTAAAATACTTTAATTTAAAGAAAAATATCTGTTCTTCAAGATGGTAATTCAAAGTTGGCAATCCGCGGGCACCTACGCTTCTGAGACATACGTCAGGGAGTGTGTTCGTTCGATCGACCACGCTGAAGCACTCCCAAAAATTACAATCGCAGAAAGCTTCCGACTGCGAAGTGCAGTTTTGGGATGTCAATGACTCACGAGAATCCGAGTCATAAAATTCATCAGAAACAAATAGTTATTTCCGCGCCAAGGGCATTATAAGGGTTCTAACGATCAATCGGTGATAAAAAGGGCGAGGGTCTTTGGCTCGTGGGCTTTTGGACGCACAACATCATTGAAACCAGTTAACGTGCGTGGTGCTTAAATTATTTTATTTTTTCAGTAATTTTACTCATTCAGATAGACTCATTTACTTATTCACTAGTTGGTAATTTGACAGTTTATCTTTTTACATTTCTCTCCCATATTTCCCTTTCATAATTCTCTCCATAAGAGAAGCTGCAGCACCATTAACTGATTTCAAATTTCCCTCGTAATCCCGACCTTCCCTATCCAGGTAAGTTATGCAATGTATCTCGAACTTCATATTTATTTATTTAGTGAATCTGTGTCATTGTAACATTATATGGAATTGTTCCGACATATTGTGTCATTTTAACAGTTAATTGGATGAAGGGATTACACAGGGTCATTAAGCTTGGGAAAACAATATTCCTATATTTTGTACAATTTTGTTTACTGAAGCATATGTGCATTTTTATTTTTTTAATATTTTTTGTGGAGATACAACGAGAAATAAAAGTTTCAATAACGTTGCGGGCCGCATAATGACGCGCAGGTTGAGCAGCCCTCGCCTACACCTTTGGTTATATAAGCGATCTTTTTCTACAAAAGAATGACTCTACTAAAGCACATACTTTCTCCTATTGCTTGTAACAGTTTTAAAATATTGTAACAGTGCAACTTGTATCCAACTAATACTTCAGCTATTTTTTAAAACCTCTTCGAGAAACGGAGCTCTGGAGATAAAAAATCAACACCTTTTAATTTTTTTAAATTCAAAAGTTTTAATGGAAATAAAACGTGCATCATACTATTTTTATGTTATTTGTGAATATAAAATTTTGAAGAACAATTTTATTAAGGAAAAATATCTCTCGCACTCGTGGGAAGGCGTAGAAAAAAATATTAAACTTGTAGAACTTTTCAAAATTCAGAGGTTCCCGTTTTATTGAAAACGGGACCTTACCGGGCATGCTTTTTTATAAGCCTACTTTACTCTATTCCAGCGCCATAGGGAGACTTTTTTAACCCACTGAAAACCATCAGTCATCTCTAATCCATGCGGAAAGTACTGCCTTCTCTCAGGGAAAGATTTGATACAGGCAAGATAGATTTTTCTTTGTCATTTGTGTTCACAACCCGCGAATCTTTTTTTCTTCCAATCGAGAACAATCAATCATTAGAAAACATTTCTTGTGGAATGAAGCTACAGAAACGATGAAAGACAAATATTGATTTAATTGGAGCGGACAAACATAGATGAAGAAATAAAAATCACAAAGAGTAAATTACGTGATTGCTCTTTGCCTGTTTGTACCATTATTTCTCTACGTCCAATCAAGATATAAACAACTCAAGGTACAAGTTTTACGGCTATTCAAATAAATCATGTTTTTTGAATAGCCGTAATACTTCTAATAGTGGGATTCAGTTCAACAAACCTTATTCCCGGTTTTTCTTTTCTTTTCCATTTCCAAGAGTGCATCAATCACTAGAGCCAGAAGAAAGAACGGTATTTTCTTCTCTCTTTTCAAGTTCTAAATGTGTTAGTAAACATAGGAAGGCGCGGCCATTTCCAAATTGCACTTAGCACTTTCAGTGTACGTGAGGTTGGAAGTTCGAAATACACATGAGAACGCTAAAAATACTAGCGCTTGTAAATGGGAAGGAAAAAATATCTGTACCGTTTATTTCAACAGAAAAGCAAGTTATTGTTTGAAGTGGGACTCCAGGCTATTAGTTGAAATGCATGTTTGCTTGGAATGGGTTCTGTTATGAGTCTTGTTTCGTTTCGTGCTCGTAACACTTGGAGGAAACGAAGACCTATATTTTGAGATAGGGTGTTTTATTATTGGTCGTGAATAGATCTTCAAGAAAATATAAATTTACTGCAGTTTTTGTGGAGGTTACTCTTGTTATTGTCTTAATATATATCTGACATTCGTTGCCTCAGAACTAGTTCTTGTCTGGGGACTTGCTATTTACTCGTTTCTGTTATTACTGTGGAACAAACGCTGCATTTTCGACCTTGGGAAATGAAACAAGGTGTGGGTGGTCGAGTTGTTGAAACAAACACTAAATCAACAGATTTGAACCTAGACTTTTTGTTAACGTCATTCCTATTTTGATATCATATTTTTGTCATTATTTCTTTGGAATGAAGTGCAAACTAAGTAATTTACCGCATGATACAACACACGTTCATGGGTTTACAACACACGTGTTTACAATTGCCTACTCTATAGGGATGTGATCAATCTTTTATGTCTTCTTACAGATTTGGCCACTTCGTAGACGTTTATGTTTTGGATTCAACATTTGTTTTTGTTTTGTCTGTTATCCTATTCAGTGGTATCATTTTTAAGCAAACAGACTGAATCTCTATTCCGCAAGTCAGCAATAAGCGAAAATCTTATATATCTTTCCATAACTTGCAATGTAATAAAGTACGTGTTTCTCTGCGTTTCATTTCTTACAAGTTAGATATTGCTTCACGCATGATCTTCTCCAATAATTTTTAAACTTTGAGGTTAGTATTGTAATAATTCAATATTTTGAGTTCTAAGAACTTCACATAAACTATTTGTTCAACTAATTCCTTCACATCAACGTACGTACTGTATAGTAATTATTCTCTACATCTACACTATACGATGAATACAACCGCGAACGTTTCTTCTCACAATATTTTAGCACTCGTTAAAAATGTTAAAATGTGATTGTTTTAAAGCAATTTTTATTTGTTTTCAGTTTCATTTAGTATATTGTTTTATGTTTCGTCTCACTATGTTTGATATCAATTTAGTACTTTATTCGACTTCATTCAACACCACTATTTAAATGATTAGGAATAATGTTTGTAAATCAGATGTATATTCGTCCAAAAACTGAAGTATCTGCGACTTTTGAGACTATCGAGGACTGAGGCAGATGGGATGAACGCTCCGCATCTTGATCGTTCGCCGACAGCACGAGATTACGGGGCCGAAAAGGAAACGTGTGGTATCGTTCGGGGGAAGGAACGAATCCACGCCTATCTCCGGAGCAGGAAATCGAGCTGAAGGGAAGATCAGCTATGTGAACAGTGGGCAGAGTCTTCAGGACGGGGAGGAAGTACGAGAGAAAATTATAGGAAAATTTAAGGGGGAAAAATCATCCAGAAAAGAAAGTAATTCGAACTTTAAATGCAAACAAAAAGAAAATTGGACTAAATTTGCGAAAAAGGAGTAAAATTGTATGTTGAGCTAAGAACTATCAAATTATTTAAAATATTTTTTTCGTTTTGAGTGTATTTCTTGACACACTTGGTTGTGTTCAACGATAATTTCAGCATTAATTTTATTGATCAAACATTTGGTTAGGATTATACTTCTTTGTATGATTGAAAAGGATGGTGGGGATGTGGTTAAACGCTTCAGCGAAGTTTAGCAGATCGGATTATAATTTTGTAGAAGAATGTTGGTGAATGAATCGGTCAGTTCAGAATCAGTGGGTAATAAATGAAATAAGTTATGAGGAGAAAAAACAATGTACAAAATTCTATCATTAACGAATAAAGTAATGATGTTCTACGGCACCATTGCTTTTATTGTATCAATAAATTTAACGGATGTTTGCATTGTGCTACTCTCTGATTCATTAAACGGTTTGCTATTCTTAAATACATAAATTCCACAAATTGCAATGGAGTATCACTGCTGCGCGGTATTTTAATCCATATCTTGTCTTTCAAACCCATTTCTTAAGCAATATTAACTCGTTTTGTGGGTGTTTCTGTGTAACGTCATTCAAATTGACATTGTTTCATATTTCTACGAGCTCACGAAAATACTTGACTAATTACTAGTCCAATGGAATGAACAACAGCTGTCAATGAAGCTAAGTAGAACGCGTCTATTTATTCCTTACACGACAATACAGTTTTTACTTTCTCACATTACGAAGTTCTTCGTAAGAAAAGGTTTTATGTGATCGTGCGCAGGAAAACGGCGAATTTTCGGCAGAAAAACTCTTATTGGCGGGCCCTCGTGACGAAAAAGCAGATACCTCCAGTTTAACTGTTCACTAACGTTAAATAAATTAACACCGTTGAATGGAAGAAGAAAGTACGTAGATAGCACATCTCCCACATACGTTACATACTGATAATTAAGTTTTTAAATTTTTTAAATTAAATAAATAAAAAAATAGAGCGGGACTCACAGTTTGACAGTGAGCGTCAATTCCAACTTTCCTTGACGCCTAACAGGCTTCAAGACCAGTCACTTAATTATATGCTCATGATGATTGATGATATAGGTTGATATGGTTTAAATTCTACAATTCTATTTTCGGCGCGATATTCTTCATTGGGGCGATCTCCAACCAACACTGCGTCAGAAAAGGGAACGCGTAGGTGGGTAATCACCTCCGACGCTCCCCACACGAGAGGCAATCAAGGAGCAGGGCGCCCGGTGCCCATTTCCGGAGCGGAAGTGGAAGCCCAGAGGTACGGACGCAGCCGCAAGAGGCAATTTGCGAGGGAGAAAGGGAAGGGAAAAGAAGAAGAAGAAGATACTGGCGGAGCAGTTGGCGGGAGGCGATCGATAAGAGACAACAAGAGTGGCGAAAAGAACATTACGGTCGCTGTGGGTTCATTTCGCAGGTCATTAATCTGCGACAGGGCGCTGTTTGGTCTTCCATCTCCTCCGAAGCCGTGAAGTGGACAGTTGTTCGGAGAATTCACCCAACCGGAAAATACTTGTGATGCTCAGAGCATGGAAGGAATACCGACATTTTGAGAGGCACGAGAAATAATGTAGCCTGGTAGAGGAGAGGAGGGCAATGTATGGTTACATTTAATGAATAACTTAACGAAGATTAGCAAAAAAGAAACAACTCTTATTACATTCTTAATTTTAATTTGGAATTCCCGAATGAATTTCCGCGAGTTTGAGCGATGTGAACCACACATTGTTTAAAAATTCGTAACGTTTACTCTTTGACTGTTATTATTACTATTAGTGTAATTATTAATGGCACTAGTTTTAGTTTGATTAGTGTTTCCGGGCGCGTCAACTGATAAAGACACTAGTTCCGTAAGTGTAGTGCATGTGTTATCGCGGGAAGTGGCTGTGATCTTCCCTCACTAGATGGCGAGGTCCGGCGCCGACTTACATCCGGCTACCGAGTTTTCCCTAACCCGTTATCTCCCAAAGCGGGTCAACGCCCAGTCGAGACATGGTTCAAGCTCCCAACCGGTCTTCCGGCATGTGTGGTAGTGTAGTGCATGTTCGTGTGTGTAAGTAAGGGGGATGGACAAGGAAGAGGAAGGAAAGATCGCACGCGGTCCGTGGCTTGTTTTTTAGGGTATTGCATTCACCTGGTGTCCATCAGAGAAACCACGGAAAATGTCCGATAAGAGCAGCCGACCGCTAGAATTCTCCTCTAGACAGCAGCTGAACTCGGCCTAGCTATGTAGCTAGTGTCAAAAATGCTGCCATGGTCGGGATTCGAACCCTAGAACCTCCCGGTCAGAGGCACTGCAATCACATCAAATGAGTCCCCGAGCCACCTAAGCCAGTTTTAGGAGTTAATCATAACATGGATGTATACGTATGTGCAAATCATTAGTCCTTAACTATATTTACTTTCCCGTATACGTACGTATACACGGAGTGATATACGTAGTATAGGGAAAGTTATGTAATGCTGCGCGAAAAGACGACGGATTTTCGGCGGAAAAAAAATTCATTGCCGGGCCGTGAAAACGAAGAAGTGGACAAAACCAGTTGCTAAATTAAGAAAAAAATCCCCTAACACGTGGTGTAGCCAGAAACCTTGTTTTGTGGGTCCTTGATACCGAAAAACCAACTGAAAGGAAAACGTCCGTCTGTCCGTCCGTCTGTGAACCAGCGCCTAAACCATACGTACGATTTCTTCCAAAATGGATATTCCCCGGTCGATCTGATTCTAGTCGAAGCTTTGAGATTTTGAAAAAGATTCTTCAAAATTTGGAGGTACTTTATATGAAGCCCCTCGGGAATTTTCAAAATTTTCTCAAAAACGGCTCCAATTTTTTTCTTTAAATTTCTTGTTTTTTGTAGGTCTGGATGTGTGGATTAACAAATGTATAATTAGAGGGATGAGTGAGGATGTTTTGATGAAATGAAACACACACAGTTCCGGTATCCTGCTGCGAAAACGCATCGCCACCACTAGAACCGCATTCCAAATGACCGAGATTTGAATCTAGTACGCAATGGGTCTCACTAATGATAGGATATATCCCCGCGCATAATTAACCGTTTAATTATTTGTCACGAGTTCCTGAAACATTTGTGCGTTGTCGTGGCGAGTGCTCGCAAATTTTCCGCGACGTGAATTCATTCTTATATTAAGCCCTGAGAACCTGCCGTCGTTCATCATAATTCGCTAACAAACCCTGCGACGGTGATTATTCAAACAGATTACTACCTTTGTAATTACCTCCATGACAGACGAGAATGAATTTTCCGCAAGGGAGTGTATTCAATTCGCGTGCGTGAACGCAGAAGTATTCTCTTTTACTCATCTCGGTTCAAAGAATCATTCATCAAAACGCTGAAACTGCTCATTATATTATCATTAGCAGTTTACGAAACATTCCACATTCTGAATGACAAGTAGCGTAAATTTACGTATACCGCCGTAAAGAATACGGGCATTGTTCTCGTGTTTCTGATGGAACTTACAGTCGTAAAATTTGTCAGCATCACGTAAGCGAAACGCGAGGTCGTATTTCAGCTTTTGATCCGGTTTTCGGGGGCGGGCGCATGTGGGAGAGTGTGGCAACACGGGAGTTCTCTCGTGAAGGGCGCGCCCCTACCGGTCGAACAGCGAAACAGTATGGGAGGTCGAGGGCGTTGTCTAATCCGGCGACGCTTCGGCGATCGCTCGTTGTGATGCGTGGAGATATGCTTAATAGGATCCCTATTTCGTGCGTTTGGGAACTGGATTCAGTCCTAATGTGTGGAGGTAGTCGTATCCCGAAGGTTGTTGACTTGCAAAGATTCTACGGTGTGACGAAGGTTTTGTTCGTAGCGTACCGGGAGAGGTGGCTCAGGGCATGAACTGAGCTCACTACAGTGCCTCTGACCGGGAGGTCCCAGATTAGAGGCCCGATGGTGGCACGATTTTTGACAGTAGCTTGTCAGCTAGGTCGAATTCAATCGCTGTCTGGAGGAGAATTCTAGCGGCCAGCTGCTCTGATCGGTAGTTTTCCGTTGTTTCTCCGATCAATACCAGGCGAACGCCGGAGTAGTACCCTAACAAACGGGTCGCGGACGGCGCGCAATCTTCCTTTCCTTTTCCTTGTCCGATCCTCACCCGTTACTTACACACCACGCAAGCCGGGAGGCATGTCAGGGATTTAGAGCTTGTCGCAACTGGGACGGTGCCCAGCTGGTGGGAGATATCTCGTTGAGGAAAACACCTCCAGCTGACAGTAGGTCGGAGCCGGATCTCGCCATCCAGCGGGAGAAGATCACCACCACCTCCCGAGGGAAAAAACATGCACTACACTCTCGGGACTAATGACCGCCGTAGACGCGCTCGAATCACTAACAATCAACCAATCATCTGAGCCATCTCAGCCGGTACGATATGTCGAAATGTCAGCGTCATAGCCTCCGTCGCGTCGGCGACACCCAGCCGGCCATTCTCGAATGCACTACACCAGTGTTGTCAAGGTCGATGCCACGAGCGGGATTCCGTGGCACGCTTGCCCGCGGGAAGTCGAAGGTTCGTGCGTCAGATGGATGAGGAGGACTGATGGTCCGAGTTACACTACCTGAAATAAGGCATTAACTAACAAACAAACGTGAGATACGGCGCCGACAGACACGTCAGCTGGCGGGCTTCGCTGGTCAGGAATTGCCTCGAGTTCCCTCGCTCTATCCGGGACAATCTCTATATCCCAAAGGGTCTCCCGGCATGTGTGATAGTGTCGAGAATTGAGATTGAGGGGGAGAGGGTGAAACAACAATGAGGAAGGAAAGATCGCTGGCGGTCCATGGCCCGTTTAATAAGGTGCTACTATGGTGTTCATCTGATATTGATTGCAGAAACCACGGAAATATCGATTATCGTGGCCGTTACCGGAATTACCGATCAGAATAGCCGGCCTTTAGAATACTCTTACAGTCACTGAAATCGGCCGAATCCTAGAATCATCGAAAATTCGCTATCTCAGAAACTAAAACTCAAGGGCAGTGTTGTCAAGGTCGATGCCACGAGCGGAAGTCGGTGGCATGAATGCAACGACAAATCGCCCCTTCACGCAATTCGTCACCCCGCCACTAGAGACAACGACATCCCTCTCGTAAAACGGCTGGGTACTAATAGTTTCCTTCCCCGACGCTAGTTGCGCAGAGAAGCTCGTGGCATGCTATGGTGCCACGACGTCACTGGAAGACCTTGACACCACTGCTCTAGGAACTCCCAAACAAGAATGCCGAAGAGGCAACTGTATTGGCGCGGAGCTATCGCAGCCGGTCTACAAAATAGAATTTTGCAGTTTTTTTTCTGAGAAATGTATTACACGATTTATAATTAATATTCGTGAAGGGACGTGCTTCGTAGAAACCTTACTTCAGACGATTTAGATTCTAGGGGTTTTAGGCAAAATGCTGTATCCCAACATTGGGTTTGTGGTTGATGAAGGTTTATAGGGCACGACCGTGGTTTCATTGATTGAACTGTTTGCGTTTTGCTTCTTAAGAAGTCTTTTATTTATTCCAAGCCGTATTTGTTAGTAATAGAGGCGATTTCTCATCCAAGAAACATCTAGTTTATTTTCAGTTTTTAAAAAGTTCTAACGATCGATCGTTGGGGACGCGTTTTATAGAACCTTGTTTCATAGAATATCAAGGCATTAAGTGATGAGGAACTGGGTAGTCGTCGGAGATTCGAGGATAATTTTGTAGAGTACACCGAAGGTCGTAGGTTCGTTGGCGTGAAAATGACGAGTTATTCTATTGTGCGGGCAAGGTTATGTCTGCCTCTAGGGGATCTGGACCGTGAGCGTTTTTTTTCTTTAAATAATTCTCAATTATTCTGCGGTTTAGCTTTTAGTTCGGGTTGTTATAAATTTATCATTCTCAATTATCCAGTTAGTGTTCCGAATACATAATTTATTTTTATTAAGGATTGTGTTCTAATTTGCAATGTAACTAGATTGTGATTTTGTCATTATATTTCATTTTTAATGCAGATAAATAATTTACTATTGCAGAATGGTACTGGAAGGCTTCTAATATTATTTTTTGAGACATAGGGTGCATAAAGCTATTCCGATCGAAAAGAACATGCGAACTTCTTCTATTATTCCGTTGTTTTCACAAGACCGAATTTTAGAATAGTTTTTGGTTCCCAATTCTTGTTTCCGATATTTATTTGTAATGTTTTCGTAAAATAGGCGATATGCGCATTATGTAATGCGTTTATATCACTTCTGCAACCTAAACTCTCTTCAAATACAGCTCAGAATTATTCGCCCGTGGCAGAGATATTCCCAATTTCTCCTGTACTCGAAACTTGTTAAAATAAACGCCCTTGGGCACATCGCTTCACCCAGATGGTCGCTATCTCATTTTTTCCCCAGAGAGGGGTATTAGTTTCACTACAAAGAGATTGTGTGTTGACCAAACAGGGATATTGCTAGTAGTTTGGTTGCTGTGCAAAGGGATGTTTACCGGATCGAATGACAGAAGTTCTAATCAACAGATGAGAGAAAACGTTCCGCACGCTTGCCAACAAAGGAGCGGAAGTACGTTTACACCGCAAGGGTTAACCAGTGGCTGATGATAGAGAGGTAACAGTGTGCAGAGTACAAGCAAATAAACAATAACTTATAGCTGTGTTAAAACAATTTTGGGGTAAAATTACAGGTAAATTATAGTTCCGGTCAATTGGAAAAAGGTATCAGTTTATATTCGGGTGAAAAATGTTCCTCGGGAAGAATTAACGTTTAAGTAAAAAGGGGTAGAAAGAATCGAAATTAAAAAGAATCTGTAAAGAGAGAGAGAGACACACACACACAGAGATAGAGAGAGAGGGGGAGGGAAGGGAGGAGAGTCAGGAAAGAGAAACATATATGAGACGATCAGAACGGAGATAGAGAGATTCACCATAGATGAAATAAGTATCAATTAAATTAGCAATCAAAATGCCCAAAGTAATTAATTGGAGAATTTGTACTACGAGTACCTTCATAGAAAAACTACATCCGCAATTACAATTTGAAATAATGGCTTTAACTGTCGAATGGGCCTTTCATCGAATCTCGTATTCAGTTCTAACACAAAAAACAGTGACAAAGACAGAAACCCAAAATGTTCACACGGGCTGTGATAGCTCAGTGGCAACGCCGTTCTCTCCGCAGCATCACTGGCCCGGAGGTCATAGGGTTCGAATTCCGACAGTGGCAGATTTTCGACACTAGATACAATCCTCAATCGAATTCAACCACTGTTTGAAGGACAGCGGCGGCTGTTCTGATTGTAGGTTGTCGTTCAGTTCCTGGGGAATTTCCGGGCAATACCCTAACAAAGGTGGGCTTGGACCGCGAACGATCAATCCTTTCTCGCCCTTGTCCCCATCTCTCTCCACACACACACACACACACACACACACACACACACACATTTCTGGAGGTTGGAGCTTGATCTGGCTATGGCAGTTCTCCGCTGTGAGAGACACCTGGAGGGGTAAAAACTCCGGTAGCCGACGTGTAGGTCTGCGCCGGATCTTATGTTTTAGCGGCACTCTCTCAGTCTGAATCAGTGAAAAACTACTGATTGACAGTGACTATTCACTGATGGTGTCAGTTACAACCCTGCCACTGACAAACAGTGAATTGAACTGAACAAATCAGTGAAAATTGTGTCCTCTTTTTGAATCAGCGAAACTTCACTGTTGAATCAGTGAAATCTGTGACAATTCATTGAAGTGGGCGATGGTGGTTACCGTTGACGACCAGTGAAATGCTGGCGGTCATTATGAAAGGTTTCGCATATTCGCAGGATTGTCAGCGAAACTACCCATTTGGACTGAAGATATCAGTGATTTCGACTCTCACTGATTGATCAGTGACAATTTCACTGATTCAGATTCAGAGAGCAGATGCAACCTCCACACCCGATATAACGTGCACTACAATTATGAGACTAAGGGCTAAGTAGTTAGCGTTTTCTGAATCAATACTCACATGCTCGCCCAACTTTCACTCGCTTGTGTCGAAAGCCGTGTGGGTTGTAACGTTTTACACTCGAACCCTTCAGTTATTCTGATGGTATTGATCGCCTTGTTTTCGGCGCCATCTGCGCGTGGCGTGAGCTCTGGGCGTATGTGGACAGTCGATGATTGGTAACATTGTTTTAATTTTTGAACATCAATGTTTTAATATTTTGAACATCGGTATTTAGTAATATGGGTATTTGGTAACATCGGTATTCGGTAACATCGGTATTTGGTAACATTGGTATTCGGTAACATCGGTATTCGGTAACATCGGTATTCGGTAACATCGATATTCGGTAACATCGGTATTCGGTAATATCGGTATTCAGTAACATCGGTATTTGGTAACATCGGTATTCGGTAACATCGACATTCGGTAAACATCGATATTCGGTAACATCGGTAATTCGGTAACATCGGTATTCGTTAATATCAGTATTCGTTAACATCGATATTCGTTAACATCGGTATTCGGTAACATCTGTATTCGGTAACATCCGTAATTGGCAACATCGATATTCGGTAATATCGATGCTTTGTTATCGCTGTCCGCGAGCGCGAGTCGGCGTGGGCGCGCGCGGTGCGTCGTGGGAGGGCGCTGCTTGTGCGTGTTTGCACGTGGTCGCGCCGCCGCCGCCTCCCTGCGCCGCCGTCCGGCCACGGGATGTTTGACTTTCATTAGAGTGGAGTGGCACGGCTCGGAGGACGGGGCGGGGAGTGGGGCTGGGCGGGGCTTACCGGGACGATGGTGTCGGGGCGGTGATGCCTACTGAACAGAAACAGACCGATTCGCCCTTTTAGGGGAAAAAGGAAAAGAAAAAAATACAAGGTATACTAGTAAAAAATTATTTGTTTTAAATTGGTTTATCTGCGTTTGTTTTAGCGAGGGAGGAGCTTTGATGTCGGAAATCATTTCATCGTGTGTTGCTCCCGAATTTGAGGATCTTAATAATATACTAATTATTTTGAAAGTGTTTACCAAATTTGATTTCACCACAATGGAAAGATGTTTATCCATCTGGGATGGTAAACCGCTCTTGCGGACATTTACTTTTAGGTCTTTACACATATGTAATCATTAGGATATTTACATGGGTTACTTTATACGTATCAGATACTATATGAGTTTCAATGTTTTCTTTTGACACTAATTTTCTTTATAAAGAAAAACCTTGTTCTAACGATACAGATGATTATCTTAACAACTGGGTTTGCTATGTGATGAAAGGGCACTTCAATACTTTCACTAGTATAGAAGTTAGTCTAAGAAGGGACCAATTTGATAGGTGAAAACAAATGAACTTGTTGTGTTGGATGATGGCATTGCAAGTTGTGTCGAAAATATGTACAAACCAACTGCAAATTAACTAATTGAGCACATGGACGTACCCTGCAGTTTGATGCCAACAGTAACCAAGCAGTAACAGTCAAAGCGGTCCCTTCTTTTAATAATCTCTTCAAAAGTCGTGACTACTGAAAAAAAAAACCTCGCAAAATACACGACGGAAAACGAAGCGTTTCCTCCGCGCTGTCGGATAAAAACTTTGTTCTTTTAATGCTCTTTCGGCCCACTGTGGGGCGAGTGCGGGGGTTCGTGGTGAGGGCAGAATGATGGCGTGAGGGGCGCGGCCGGGGAAGGGGCCGGAGCGAAGTGTTTGCAAGGAGGGGCGAGGGCGATGGTTCTGGGGGGTGTGGTTGGCACGTGGGTGCACGGGTGGGCAGAGCAGCGGGGAGCGTTAGCAGAGTTAGAAGGGGCCGAGGCGAATACCGGGCGCGGGGGCGGTTGCAGGGGCAGGTCGTAGGGGCGAGCAGGAGCGGTCGCAGGGGCGGACATGAGCGGGTCGCAGGGACAGGTCGCAGGGGTGGGTCGTAGGGGCGGGTCGCAGGGGCGAGGACGCAGGGGCGGGTCGCAGGGGCGGGTGGCAGGGCGGTTTCGCTGGGGCGGGTCGCAGTGCGCAAGTTGCAGTGGTGGGTCGCAGGTGCGGATCGCAGCTGCTCGGCGCAGCTGCGGGTCGCAAGACCGAGTTGCAGGGGTGGGTCGCAGGGGCAGGTCGCAGTGGCGGGTCGCAGGGGAGGGTCGCAAGAACGAGTTGCAGGGGTGGGTCGCAGGGGTGGGTCGCAGGGGTGGATCGCAGGGGTGGGTCGCAGGGTTGGGTCGCAGGGGTGGGTCGCAGGGGTGGGTCGCAGGGGTGGGTCGCAGGGGTGGGTCGCAGGGGTGGGTCGCAGGGATGGGTCGCAGGGGCGGGTCGCAGGGGCGCGTCGCAGGGGCGCGTCGCAGGGGGCGCGTCGCTGGGGCGCGTCGCAGGGGCGCGTCGCAGGGGCGCGTCGCAGGGGCCGGAGCGAAGCGCTGGGAGAACGGTGAGGGTGGGGATGGGGTGAGGGGAGGGGAGGGTAGTGGCGAAGGGCGGGGCGCAGACCGAGCGCGTGGGCGGAGCGGGGCGGGGGCGGGGGCGGAAAAGGGACAGCGGCGACCACCCGCACCTGAGCACAAAGGAAACGGGAAAGTTTCGGGGCGAGGCGCTCCAAAGTGGCCGGCCGAGAGGGCGTGGTTGTTCTTCCGCGGGCTTTGCTCAAGCTGACGAGGGCTTCGTGCTAAGCCGTTTCCTCTTTCGGCAGTCAACCCACGAGCGGTGCCTGCTGTGTTAGAGAGCGTGTGCGAATTATCAACCATACTTGTAACATTACGATAAAAATTCAGGCCTGGTATGGCATGAAATAAATGCTTTGGGTTGAAAATTGAATCATTCCGTAATGAGGTCGAAAGTAAAGCAATTATGAGTTGGTATCCATTTACTTAACGAAACAAGAAACCACAAGAAATTTGACATTTGAAACATTTGAAACTTTTTAAGAAGGGTAAGCCTCTGAACAATATTCCGCTAAAAATAGTTATATAATATATTTCTACGATTTTGAAATTAAGGAATTGCGTGGTGCAAAAGTAAACCTGATTCCAGTAGTAGTTTTTAAATTCTCAGATGGTCATTATTTAGTATTCCTTTGGGTGTTTACTGAAAGACTACTATTACGCTTCATTCACGAAAAATGTAGTCACGGAGATATAACAAATATGGCTGCAGAAATACTAAGTACACGGGTCACAGGTTGAAATTTTTACATGATACAAACTACGTCTCAAAATCGCTCTTGATATATTTCTTTTTATTTAGGATTACATTACCTACGCGATCTAATTTTAATTGGAAACCTACGCACATTCTCTTAAATTGTCTTATCGGTTAATGAAGTTTCGATTTGTGATAAACTTTGCGGATAACTTTTCTGGTACAAATTATGACAAATTACAAAAATATTTTAGACATTTGGCTTCCATTTCACATTTGTTTCTCTTCATAGCGAAAGCGTGTTCATGTTAACATTGAGCGATGCTATGCAATCTGTTATAATCAATTTATTCTTATATGTTTAGTTCCCTTCCGAAAGTAGATTTATCAGAACATCGTCTTTTTGTGACCTTTATTTCATTGAAGTGAGGAATTAAATTAAAATATCAACACATAAAATACATTTTGTTGATTCAAACTGTGATGGTCACTTTTTTAAAATACCGTGACCATTAGTTTGTAACATTCGTTGATAAAAAAACAAATTTCTCGAAGCGGTAACCCCGCTTCAATATTTAAATTTACAATTCTAATGGCATAATCTATGAAGGACCAACTGAATTATGACTTGGAATGGTAGTTCATACAAACGGCAGCTTATGTTCATTAAGCATTCAGTTTTTGACCTACGATGCGGGGTATAGACGACTGTAGTCCTGAAATATGATGCACGGCATTTATCCAACGATAAGCCCGATCTTAGAAGTTGTACGTTTAATGCCTTCAACGTAAACTACTCAGCCTAGGACAAATTTCCGCTACTAATGTGTGTTTAGTAAGGAACTGTTACAGTCTATTCAACGCGAGACTGCACTAGTGGGCGATCTGTAATCTTGACGGGTAAGAAAACAAATGGTTCCTAAGAGAGGGGCGACATATCAATAAATCGTTCGAAGGACACTGTGAACCACTTGAGGATTTTCACCACTGATCCACATTTGTTACTCTCGAATTGTTGGTTTAGCTACTCACTTAGCCACAAAGAGGAAAGTTTTACTTTTTTTTCTTTCAGAGGTTTAAAAACAAGGCCTTACAATTTCTTAAAACGAATTTGAAGGAAGATGTTAGTCCTTCGTTAATTATTCACTCTTTCTAAAGATGTTCGGTATATTGTCACTTAAGATATCATATTTAGTATTATAACAATGGCAAAGCAATATAGCTTCATACTATGATTCTTTCGAACGATGAATAGACTAATGTTGCCCACCCAAACAAATTGTAATGATAATACATTCAGAACTCTTAAATCACTCACAAGTACTAATCACTCCATTTCAATTACAGTGTAAAAAAGTTGGATTTTTTTTCAAATGGCATTGTTAAAACACATTTTGAGAGGAAGAATTGGTTCTGCAGTAAAAATAAAAGAAACAATTTTAAATTCATGGTTCAAAGATTATTGCAATTTTATTGTGCATAAACGCCATTCTTCTCGCCTTCAAATGTAGTGAAGAACTAACCGAAGAAGAAAAAATTATATTTATAGTTTCCAATGTGTGCTCTTATGCTTAAACAATGCCAAAAATCAGGAACCTGTTTTAAATAAATACTTGCAGCTGATCTATATTGTGATTTATTACAAAATAACAAGGAAATAATTCTTATTTGGCTTACTTCGCGTCGCAGTATTACCGGGAACATACTAGTTGACAATGCAGCAAAATACACTATAAATTCACTTATTTCCAAGCATCTTGTTCCCGTAATGAAATAAAAATGACGACTCCAAATTTGATGTATTGAATGACTTTGGTTAGGGACAAAAAAGTAAAAGCTATATTTGGAATATGTATCCTTGGCTTCGGAGGAAGGAGGACTGAAGCGCCATGAGCACCTCACTTGAATGCCACGCTGATTATATAAATTGCACTGGGATCATATCATCCCTTCCTACGAAAGGAAAGTAAGCCGGCTGTCCCATGTCGTAGATTCACTGCATGTCCTCATATCCTCAAGCGAGTCCTCGTACGGTCCGTTACACGTTTGTTAGGGTACTGCTCCGACATTCGACTGGTGATAATCTGAGAAACCACGGAAAACTACTGATCCGAGCAGCTAGAATTCTCTTCCAGACAGCGGCTGAATTCGATTTGCGTAGCTAGTGTCGAAAATCCTGCCACCATCGGGACTGGAACCTAGGACCATAGGCTCTGTAGTGACATGAGTTGATGACCTGAGCCACGTAAGTCGATACTACTGCTGAATAGATGATAGATCCTCACACAAAAAGTTAAAAGTACACATTTGAGAGTAATCGCCTGCTAGCCCTTCAAATAACACAGAAGATTTCGCCAATTCTCTTCGGTCGTCTTCCCAACATCGCATCGTCCTGTTTCTGGGGGGGGGGTGCAGTCGAAGGTCGAAAAGGCGGTTGGTGAGCGTGGGAGGGGGAAGGGGTTCGCGAAGGGCCAATTGGTTTGCGCGGCCGCCGCCACTCGTTTCCGGCGCCTGCGTCGCTTCCGGTGCGTGGCGGTGCGTGCGAAAGCGCGTCTCCCACCCCCCACCCGCAGGTGGCATTCGCGGAGACGTCGAACGGTTTTCGTGCGCTGCGACGAACGAGAGTCTGAAGGCGGTCGCACCGGGATAGATGTCTCAGTGCATCAACTGATGTAACTGCAGTCCCTCTGACCGGGAGGTCCTAGGACTCCACTCCCCACGGCGGAAGGATTTTCGACACTAGCTTGACAGCTAGGTCGAGTTCAGTCGCCTGTCTGGAGGAGAATTCTAGCGGCCGGCTGCTCTGATCCGTAGTTTTCTGTTGTTTCTCCGATCAACATCAGGCGAATGCCGGAGCAGTACCCTAACAAACGGGCCACGGACCGCGCGCAGATCTTTCCTTCCTCTTCCTTGTCCTATCCTCTCCTCTCACACACACACACACACACACACGCACACACACTAACATGCATTACTTTACCAGACATGCCGGGAGACCAGTCGGGAGCTTAGAGCTTGTCCCGGCAGGGGCGGTGCCCCGCTGGTGGTAGATACCTGGTTGAGGGTAAACCCCCAATGGTCGACGATAGGTCGGCGCCGGATCTCGCCATCCAGCGGGAAAAAGATCACCGCCACCTCCGGAGGAGAAACCGCACTACACTTACGGTACCAATGACCTCTGTAGTTGATGCGCCCGGAATCACAAACAATCAATCAATCAATCTTGAGGAATCAATTTCTGCTGAAATTTCGGTCGGGCAACGTCGGACGGACAATGTAAGTGAAACGTCTTCGACCGACAGCCGATGTTTTTTGGACGCCGCACACTGATGCCGTTTCTCGATTTCTTGGTCAAAATTATAAACCATGTTGAAATGGTTTTCAAAATGAGTCCATTTAGGTTTTGGAGGTCAGTTATTTCAAATGTGATATAATTTTGACGAAAAACAAAATGGCGGATCCAATATGGCGGACCAAATGTGGAAAAAATCATTAAATTGTAGCACAAAATTGTAGGGGTGTGTGTTCGAGGTCGGTAATTTCAAATTTGTTATTATATATCGGAAATATAGAAAAAGTAGAATAATAATAAAAGTCTAGAGAAGGTAAATTTTATTATCAGTTTTTGTGAATGTAAGTACAAAGAAATGTAGCACACATACGTGGCATTCCAAAAACAGCTTAATGTTCATCATCAGATCGTTCGGCTTCATCCTCACTGCTTTCATTTATTGGTGTTTCGATTTGTGAATTAAAGCTTGGTGGTTTCAACAATTCAATTGCTTGAGGTTCTAATGATTTGAATTTCCTTATGGGTAATTTACGCACGCTAGATATTAGCGGATCTGACGATACCAAAAGTTGCAAAAAAATATCTTGCATATTTTCGGTGCGACTTGTTTTGCGCGCGAAGTCTTGCCTACATTTTTTTATTAATTTGTTGCAAGACTCTTGGGCTTCCTCGGACATTTGTCCAATTGGCAAAAGCGATAAGTCAATAATCTGTGCACTGTGGATCAACAATTTATGGACAGTTGTGGGCATGTAATACCACGGATACAATTCAACAAACATACGAGCAGTTTCTACACAATATTCTTGATACTTCGGTACATCAATTTCAAAACCCAAAGAAATTACTTGTAAAATTGTGTGAAACCGTTTCAACAAATTCTCGTTTATTCCCTTAATGGAGGCAGAAATTTTAGAATTTTCAAAGAAACGACGCGCAGTGTTGCCATCGTTCGTACTTCCGTAACCTTGTTTTGGCATATCTACCAATAGTCCTAATTGTTGACGGAATTGTTTCTGAATATGTTTCGTCGATTTTCAATCTTTTCTTTGTCTTCACCACGGTTTTGCCATTTCTTGACTTCTAATTTATACGAAATGTGCAAAAGGCATTCGAAAAAACGAATGCAAGCATGTAAAGAGGATATACCGAACTGCAAATGTTCTTCCTTAATTGGTTGTTCAAGCACTGCATCTATATTGTTGAATTGTTTTGAGGTAGGTCGCAAAGGTAGCATCATTGACTGGAAGATGTGTCTGTCAAAGAATTGCACACTTTGCAATCAACCATGGTTAAAGCCAATTTGTAAATTACTGTCACTTTTTTTCCGTCAACAATCGTATGGTAGGGAGTAAGATTTCGCTCTTGTTCATGTATATGATCGGCTTGGTATTTTGTATTTTCAGCAGTCTCTTGTAAGAATTCAATTTTGATTGGCCGACAAAATCGTGGGGATGAAGGTCGAGGATTTTTCCAAACAATTTTTTGCACGCTTGTAATATCATTGAAATATATAATTTGAAGCGACACAAGTGAAGTAAAAAAAATACTCGAGTCACTTTTGTCAGTATCATTTTCAAATTTTTGTTTAACAGGTTGAACGCCAACGAAATTTTTGGGTTTTTGGTTCCGTAGTGTCACAGTTATTCTGCTCGCATAGCGCCCGCCCATAGTTGTCGCGTTCGTGCCCGCACAGGAGCCGTTGCAGACATCTGGTAGCTTGTTTTTGCAGTTTAGTGCTAGTCTTTTAGTGCTATTCAACTGTTATGTTGCTAAATTGTTTGTAAAGAAACTTTGGACATGGACTTTTAATTGACAAACAAAAGTGTCGAATGCGTCATATCCTGACAGAAGAGATGGTGAACAAAATCTCTGCCAGATTACAACAATCTCCAAGAAAATCTTTGAGGCATTTATGGTTACTTTCAACAGGATTTGGCAAATGCTCACACTTCTGTTCTGATCCAAGAACTTTTTAAATAATGTTATAGTGACAATTGAATACATAGTCGTGGGCTATGGCCTCCTAGATCACCTGATCTGACTCTTGACTTTTTCCTTCGGGAGTACTTGAAAGATCATGCGTATGCAAAACACCCGCATTCGGAGGGAGAGTTCCGGGGCTGTATTGAGGAGAAAATCGTAATTCCACGAGACTTCCTTCAAAGAGTAAATCAGAATATGTTCTGGAAGTGACATGCATGTATTCGAGCCTAAAAACATCGCTTTCAGCATCTTCGTTAAGGTAAGATAAGCGCAGCAATAGTTCCCGTGTGTCAGCACGGCGCGGCGTCAGCGATTCGCTGGGCGAATGAGCCTTCGACTGCCCGGCCGACGCGGCCCAAATCTTCGGCGAACGATATAATGAACACTTGTGTAATTTAGAAAAATTGTGCAACTCGGGGCAACTTTTTTTTAAAAAAAACTTGTTTAAAAATGATTGAAGAACAGTATAAAACTCGTTTCAGACCGGAGGATCGTGGAGGATTTTACTTCTACGTATTTGGAGATTGCTTTTTTAAATTAAAATATATTAAAAACGATATTGTAAAATATGCGATAAATCGAAAGCAATCAAACGTAATTATATGATATTAAAAGCTCTAAATGTACTTACTTTCATCTTTTTTGTCCATTTTGAATCACCAAAATATCTTCAGAGACAAAAAAACTACACACGATTTAAACTTGTTGAAAAAAGTGCTGTGTGCGTACAACTATAAACGACTCCTTGATGGTTACGTTCTACTCCAACTGACGCAGGAAACGTTTGTGACTCGGTCCTTATATAGCTCATTCCTATCGCTCAACGTACCAACCTAACTATTCAGACACATAAAAGTCCGGAAATTGAAACTTCGATTTTGGGAATTTTGGCCACGAAATCGGGATTTGGCATCAATGTGCGCCGTCGGAAGTGGTCGTTCGTGTTCCCTGTGATCATCTTCGTACAGCTTCACGTGTTCGAGCGAATCCGACACATTGGACAAAATCGTCTAACGTCGCGATGCGTCCTCAATATTTCGGCTAAAATCACCTCACTATCACTGCCGCCTTAGGAAACGTTTCTGACGGTCGGAGAGGATGTGAAGTTTGACTCGTAATAAGCTTATTTTATTTATCTTAGTTTAATTTATCATTTAGTTCGTGAAGTAGTATCTTTTGACCTGGTGTATGTTCAGTAATGTAGGCTGGTTGAAATTATTCTTTATTAGGTGTTTTACTGGTTGTGCCTCAGATGATTTCTTACGAAGTGACTGTGGCGTTGATTTTATTGAGATTTCTCGAACGTCGTATCTTGGTAAAGAATTTTTTAATGCATTATGTTAAATCAGAAGTTCTGTGAACAGTAATACTTGGATGCAAAAAATCTAAAATCGGCTTTTCTTCGCAGTTGTTAAAGGTTTAGGCAGAAAACTGAACAATATGGTTGCTTGTGACAGCGCAACAAAGAGCTTACTGATATACAGAACAAATGACGAATAATTGAGATCCGTTGGAATAAAAGCGCTGAAGAAAATCTTTACATGAAAAGGAACAGTGTCAATCTTGAAACAAACAAAAAAATAAAAACCCTGACACGTATACCTACGTCGTTGTTAATGATTTCAAGAATCATAAGCCAACGCCTTCAGTTGTGATTACAGAATAATTAACCATTTTTTACTTTCTTGCCCTTACGAAGGTAATTCGTAAGAAAAGAAAGTTAGGTTATCGTGCGCTGGAAAACGGTAAATTTTAGGCAGGAAAACTCTTATTGCCGGATTTTGGTGACAAAAAAATGGGTAAATCCTGTTGCTAAATATAGAAAATGTCCTCTAATATACACGCATAAATGTTCAGATGTGATACGTGGAGTTTACGAAAACCGATAAAACCACAATCACATGATAAAAACATCCTTGATTTATGCGAGATTCAGTACAGTCTTCAGTCCCATGTGCTTCCACGTTGCTAGAAACAATAAACGATGAACGTCAGTGTTTTTACATTAAAATTGATATGCTACCAAAAATGATTGGTGTACCATTCAGATCCAGTCAAGGATAAATATGAGGTTATATGTGATAAAATATTTTATGATACTAGCTGACTTCGTGAAAAATCACAACTTATAGTTTCATGGGATTATAAGGACCCGAAGTTGAAAAACAAATCATCAATAAGAACTCCTTTTTCGCTGAAAATAAGAGGGACCTACGAGATCTAAATGAATGCTGTCGTAATTTAATGTTGTCATGTGCCCTTGGTTAGGATTAAGAACCGTTGATCTTTATTTTCAAAAAGGGCAACGATCATCTGTTTCAATGCATCTGCTACAATATTATAAGTGTAACAATCGTAATAACTTTATTCACGGCGAATCAGATAACTTAAAATATGTATTGGTACGAAAAAGTGCGCATGTGTAGCAGAAACTATGATTGTTACAATGTTGTTATTCAACTACGAGTAAATTCCACAAAGCAACTTAGCCATTCAGTTCCCAAAGTTGGCGTTCACGTCCAGGTTTCGAGAGCAGTCATGCAAGGCTAACTGATGTCAATGGGCGCCAACTCCACCAACTGCCATGTAGGCAAAGGCCTGCTCCGTCTGCAGCGATTTATCACAGTCGCCTCTTTGATCTCAACTCGTGACTTCCCCAACTTGTCGGGACCTCGGTTCACCCTGTCCTCCTCTGTTCCCCGGAGCACCGTTTGAACCAGCGCCGGCCAGCATGTCCTTGGGGAGCTTCTATTGCGGTGACGTCACGCTCTCTGCTTGCACATGAGACATTTGCCGAAAGCGAAACTCCAAGTTGTTTCACAATTTTGGTATCTAATGTTAAAAATAACAAAAAGAAATGGTGAAAAATTGGGATGCGGATTCAACATAAAATTATATGAATGTATATATATTTAAATTTTACTGTTGGCCAGTGACGTAGCTTCAGTTGGTGTCATTCGCGGCAAAACTAATAGTATTCCCCCCGCATAAAATTAAATAATTTGTATACTATTTAATAAAAAATGCAATGACATTTATTTATAATATATTAAAAAACGTATATAATTCAGAATAATTGAAATATAGGATTTAAGGAAGTAATTATAATTCCAACTATACAATTTTCTAATTGGTTGACACCAGCTCATCTGTAATGACCCCACGTGTTGCCTTTAAAACACTTCAATGCGGAATCTAAGTTGGGTGTTGTAACATTGCGTAGCAATTGAAACAAAAGTGGGTAGCAAGTTCAATGAGCCACTTCATCGACCTTCCATTTCCACCCGACATCCTGCTCTACGGAGGATAATCCGCTAACATGTAAGTACGGATAAGCTTGAAGAAAGATGAAATTAATGTGCCTTTCCAAGGCTATATTCCACGTTGAACGTTTTATATGAATAAGAAATCTTTAGGTAGTAGAAAACAAAGAAACCTGACCTAGGTCGCCAAACTGAGTTCTGGAGTCGATAGATACTAGGTAAAGTGTACTTTTAAAGTATGCAATAAAGTGATTTTCCGCTTTCCTCGAATACAAAGCTATGACCCAGCACTACTGTATACGATAATTAATTCCATAATTTCGTTCTTTCTTTTCTCCTCAAAACTCTATCGCAGTGTTGTCAAGGTCAATGCCACGAGCGGGAGTCCGTGGCACGAGTGCCACGTCGAAATCGCCTCTCCACGTGTTTGATAACCCCGCCGCAAGAGATAACGCCACTACTATTGTAAAACGGCGGGGTTACTAATAGTGTCCTCTCCCGACACTAGTGGAGCAGAGAAGCTCGTGACATGGCACGGTGCCGCGCGGCGTGCCACTGCGACCAGTAGGAGACCTTGACATCACTGCTCTATTGTTTCCTGCCACCTTCGGAGATCCTGAACGATGAAGCCAGTGCTCTTCCCGCCATTTTTTCTTCCCCAAAAACGTTTTCTGAGGGCAAATACGCCGCGGCCTTGTCCGCAAATAAACCTTGCGTGGAGAGGTTTGCCACGTGTGGTTTTACGTGTGCGGTGATCTCCAGAGAGCGCCCGCTGGAACTAACGATGTTGACGTTTTCGCTTCAATCGACAAGTATTTGGATTTGTGTGCTTGTCGCAAGGTTGGTTGTAATCTTTCCCGTTAGAGTGGTCGTACTCCTATGAATGATGCATTGTTTGTCTTTCAACACATCAGCGTTGAGAAATTCGCGTATCCTAATAAAATCCATTGTTACTTATTGCCACCATTTTGGATTATCAATTATGTCGTACACATAATCGGTAAAGTAATCTTCTCCCCCATACGTCATATACAGTTTTCACTGTTTTTTGACCAAATAAATCAATTCAAATCAAATGCTATATATGATACGACTGGATGTCTATGTAACAGGAATATTTAAGGTAAATAAAGTTGTTCAAAACATTAGTTTAGTTCAGCTCATTTGCGATATTTTTATCCAAGAAAGTGTCCAGTGATCGCACCCTGGAACTAATGATGTTGACGTTTCCGCTTTAATTGACAAGTATTTGGATTTGTGGGCTTGTCGCAAGGTTCATTGTAACATTACCCATTACGATGGTCGTACTCCTGTGAATGATGCACTGTTCATCTTTCAACATATCAGTGTTGAGAAATTCGCGTATCCTAATAAAATTAATTCTTACTTATTGCCACCATTTTGGATTATCAATTATGTCGTACACTTAATCCGTACAGTAAATGCCACACGTGATATAACTAAATATAAAATTTCATACGAATATAAAATACTTACGTAATTTTTGGGTTGAAAAAATATAACAGAAATATTTAAGGTAAATAAAATTGTTCAAAACATTAGTTTACTTCAGCTCATTTGCGATATTCTGACTCAATAAAATGCTCGGATTGGTCGTTTTGGTCGCTTCGTGGTAAAAGCATCTGTGCGTGAACTAAAAGACCGGGGTTTCGATTCCCATTTGAGGATTCCCAGAAATCCTTCGAAAAAATTGAAGTATTTAATATTCCTGTTACACAAGTCACAATGACATATCAACATTAACATGTTCTGTATGTTTTCGAAAAATGTCAGTGGTGACATGAATATAAAATACATGGGCAGTTTTCGGGTTAAAAAATGTCAGAACACAGGTCGTCTCATAATAATCTGGCAAAAAAGATTTGCTATTGTCACCAATAC
This sequence comes from Acheta domesticus, assembly GCA_031308135.1. NCBI lineage: Eukaryota > Metazoa > Arthropoda > Insecta > Orthoptera > Gryllidae > Acheta > Acheta domesticus. The sequence continues at coordinate 13,709,003 of JAHLJT010002630.1, forward strand.
TAACGATAATAAAATTCTTGGCAGAAAGGTGAGGAGTTCTGGAGTTCTAGACTTCTGTAACATCCTGGGGACCATGCCAGTTATTCAAGTGGAGACAATGAATGAAAAACGTTAATTGTGAAGACATGGTGGAATGATGTGGTTAAACAAGAAAAATCCCATCAAAATTCATCATAAAGGCCACGTGGTATTCCAACTATTGTCCCAAATAAAGATATTGTTTTTCTTGTAATAATAACCGTAATTGAGACCGAATTAAATCAGATTCAATTAAAATAAATATTTTCAAATGGTATCTAAGGAGAAATTGTGACTTGAGAATGACAGATGGAATACTCAAATTTTTACAACACGTGTTCGAATGGCACTGAGGGATGAAGTGCGAGGCGTGAAAGATTAAATAAATAATTAGAACAAGGCAATAGCAAGCGACAGTAAAAGAACTGGGCGGAAGGAGGAAGGCGGAAAGAGAAGAAAGAAATGAAGGATAAGAAAATACATTCATAGATATACCAAAGAAGGACAACCAAAAAGAAAAGAAAAATATGAGGAGAAAAAGGATAAGACATTCACATATTAATGATGTTTACATTTACGCTTGAAATGGTGGAGTGGTTGCTGTTTAACCTTCAAGGATTTCTTTCTGCCTGTTTGCTCCCGCGCAAGGCCAGACATAATTCTGGATGAATAGCAGTGTGTCGTGGATCTCACTACGTCATAATCCTCTTTCACGCTCTGAAGGCGATCAATGGCGGGTAATGTAGTGAGTGAGTACTGTGTTACCAGGCGCGCGTGTGTGTGGTGTATGATGCATGGTACAAGTCAAAACCTAAAGATGGCGATATTCCTCGTCTGTTGCATTGAGAAATAAGGCGACAACCTATACGACGGCTTACGGGTTTTACCCCTCCAGATATCTCCCACAGCGGGGCAATCTGTAAGTTTCCGACTGGTCTTCGGACATGTGTGATAGTGTAGTGCAAGTGTAAGTATATGTATCTATAACGGGAGAGGATATGACAACCAGAAGTAGGAAATATTGCGAGCGATTCTTGATCCGTTAATGGGTATACTGCTCCGACATTCGCCTGGTGTTGATCGTAGAAAACTCGGGAAACTTCGGTTCAGAGCAGCCGGCCTCTCTAATTCTCTTTCAGACTGCAGTTGAATTCGACCCAGCTACGTAACTTGTGTCAAAAATTCCTCGGATCTCAAACTCTAGAACCTTCTTGTTAATGAAGCTGCAATGGGAAAGGATTTTATTACTGAACATCTGAACTGGAATATGGGTAATGGAGTAAAAAAAGAAATACACCTTTCATTCGGTGCGCTTATTTAATTCATGACAGTATATGAGAGATATCAGAAGAGAGAATTGTAGAAGAAAGAAAGACAAAATGAAAATACTGCAATAAAATATAAAGCAGAAAAATAGCATAAAGTGTTAGGATAGAAAGCGTAGGATATGTGAACGTGATACAAAATACCGAAGAATATTAGTACATTACAAGAGAAACCAATTGAGTTAATGGTCATAAGAAATACGAGAATTATGAATCTAAAGGGCTGTTTTAAATGCAGCACTTTCGGTCAAAAATTCAGTAATGAAAGGTCGTAATATGAATATCATATACTCAAATAAAACCAAAATGTAAATTACTCCTGTTCTCTTGTAATCTTCGGAATGAAGGGTAGAGGAAATGCTTTCTAAAAAATGAAACAAATTCTAAATGTTTTATAAAGACAACTTCTTTCAAACCATATTGTATTAATTTCACGGCTTGATTTCTTAAAATAATGCTAAACGTGGAATTTAGTTTCTTGGTATGTAATAAGACCTCTCAAATGCAACCCGAGAACTAGTCTTTTTCTCAAAACGCTCTTTATCAGTTCATTCAAAATACTTTATCTTCGAATACTAGCTTTCTGATTTTTTAGAAATATCAACCATTTATTAATGCACTTGCAATTTTTAAAATCTCAATTTAAATACTTCTTACCATTCTTCACATTTATACACTAAACTTTCATGTCATTTCCAACTTGTAGAAATTTTGAAGCAGGTTTATGAGGTGATACTAGTTTATATTTCTTGCATGCTCTCTGTCGCACATGTTGTACATGCTAGGTTACATTTCACATATGCATGTACACCTTCACGCGAAAATTAATTACCACTGCACAGTGGGATTTTATATGCCCTGACTAGTAACACCAATTCACAGGCTGTACGCTTCTAACGGCAACATGTTTACATCACGAAATGGGTGTTGATAAAATTAATGTAAATGTGTGTACACACAGAAACACGAATGTGTTAAATGCATAGGTTCCTGAATTCGAGTTCTGCCACAAAACATAACATAAGAACGGTAAATTGCAAACAGGAGTAGCAAACAAAAGTAGGAGAAAAGTTTTTATAAGAATTCGTTGTTTATGGACAAGATGTATTAAAATTATAGAATTAGTAAAGGGCATGTCATATGATTAGTACGATGCACTGTTCATGGAACGAATCTGTCAAGAATGTCCAAAATATTTAATCAAAGGATGTGTGGGAAATAAAGTAATTGATGCATTCCTCTGCATTAAGCCATAAATAAGTGGCTGAGAATTGCATTTGTGTTGATTTACGAATACGCTGTCGTATATTTTAGGAGTGAGACGGCATTGAATTATGAGGTAATATATATTGTTTGTGTACATCAGCCCCAATTGACTAAAACCTTTGCAAAATTCAAAGCACAACTTTTTCCAGAGCAATTATAGTGAATTCAAACATTTTACTTTTATTTTTTCTTTCCTCTTCATTATAAATGAAAACAATGCCGATGTTCGTATTGAAATACGTTTGGAGTATATATTGCTGAAAATGTACAATGTATGATTCTCCACGACTGTACACATCCAAATGCAATATGACTTGATCAGTCAATTAGTGTCAATTAGGCGTTTGTAAATGCATTAGCATTAAGTTGAATAGACCCCGAAGTCACAACTTAAAATACTCTTCCATCAGTCTAATGCCCGCATTTTACCCATCTGGATGCCTCATTGCAATTCGTCTAAACTTACATAAATACATTAGACCCTGAAATAAACTGCGCGTGATCGAGATGTACCTTGAACTGTGAACATAACCGCACACGTGTAAAGAGACTACCATCGGTTGAAAGCCTGCAGCAACACATGCTGAGAGTGTTATTTTCAGATGAACTGTTCTAACAATAGTATTTTCTATCTTACGAAAGTAATGGATTGGGGTTTAGTAGCAGGATAAACTCACTAAATTCAGTGCTTAAAACTCAGGGGTTTTCAATTTTTATATGGAAACGAAACTTGGACAATGCTTAAACGCGACAAGAAAAGAATTGATGTATCTGAAATGTGGGCATAGAGCAGAACACTAAAAATGTCACGGATGGACAAGCAGACTAAAATTCGATCCTTCGCAAATTCACTGTGAAGAGAAAGTTCACCACTTGTTATCAGCGGTTTTTGTAATTGTTTAAATATATATGCTGTTCAGAGGTCAATTTGTAGACGTGTCGTCCAAACAGATCTGAAAGCCAATGATAATATGGTACATGAGACTTCCATTCAGCATTTTTCCGTTTATAGATTGATTCTGGACAGTTTTTAAAGCTATTTTCTATTTGTTTCTGATAGGATTTCAGTTCTTCTCTTGAAACTCCACTCTCCTATACATTCAGTTTCTTTGGCATCCTTTTGGCTTGTATTCATATGTTTCACCTCACGAACATTGTCATGAATTGTGTGGGGCTCGAGAAACGTGAAGAATTATAAATCTACAACTGGCAGAGCCCATAGCCACTCGTATCTTATCCAGGCACATCACATTAGTGAAGAATGAATAAATATGAATGTCGCTGTAAGCTTGCATAATTCATGTATTCGCCTGAATAAAACAAACATTTGTGAATTCATCCCACTATTATCATGTATGTAAGCTCAGTGATATATGATTCATATAATTTTAATTCATATAAGTGCGAAAGATGACATGAAAAACATTGCTCTTGTAACAGGAATCAACATTCACCCAAAAAATGTAATTGGTTAGTGACGGAAAATGTTTTCAAACGTACGACATTAATATTAATCTGCTGCTTTTGGATTAAATGCCACACAAATATAAACATCATTATCTAGGATTTAGCTGTAAGTCTTTTCCGAGGGGATCTGGCTATTCCTGTGTTACTATGTAATAATAACACGTATTTTAAATATAAAATAATACTCGTAAAAAGTAAATATAAAAATATATTTTACATTATTAAAATTATATAAAATATTAAAGTTAAATGGAGGACAAGTCATATTCAAATTTTGCTGACTGACGACTTTATGGGTTGACGTTTTTTAACATGACCTAGATATACAATGGAAGGCGAGTGGAGTTTGGATTTTGTTATCTCAATTATTATAAGATTGATCGCGTTTGAGTCTGCGAACATCGACACTCCAATCCGCGTTCTTACACCAATGGAAGCTTACATGGATTCAGATTTGCCCAAATACTTTAGTTGGTAAAAGTAATGCGGAATTTAGTTCGCCTAAACAATATAATTAGTTTTAGAAACAGTTTAATAAATTATGAGCAAGTACAATATTACATTTTGAATACCAGAGGTTTTATAGAAACTGGTGTTACTTTGGATTAAAGTATACCATCTCAAATACCAAACACGAATTGATTGCGAATCTTCCACCTTAACCACATATCAACACTTACATATTATATGCTCACATACACAATAGATGCTTCTTCATCCCACAAGAAAACTTGAACCAGGAAGTTCTGAGAGTTAACTGCATTGCGTTAACCACATTATTCCTTTCGTCATATACATATCACACACCCATTACCCATTATAACACATTAATTTTCTATCCTCCCACAGAAGTTCAGGCAGAACCTAGGGCAATTCTGCCTGCCTCAGAATTGCGTCTAGATTGCACTGCCCCATTTCTAGATAACTAGTACTTCTAGAAGGAACGCCCACCTTAATAATGTGCTAGCTAGAATATAATTACGTCTATTTTTCATAGTCGTTTGCATCAACCTTTTGCATATATTACAACTGTCTAGGAATGGAATGATTGTCTAAAAAGAACAGCAACAGTTTACATCACAATTACCTGCCCATTACTTATATTATAAAGAATTGCCTGTGTTTTACTTGCAAAGATTTGTAGTAGACAACAGTAGCTTCTTGCATAATTCATTTGCATTTTCTTGTGTGATTTCTTAAGAAATGTACTGTCATCTGGGAGACCTGTCAAGAATCCTACATTCTGGTTGGAGTGAAGCCGTAGATTTACTGAAGTTGTATTTCCAAATGTAAGATTTCCACATTTCTCTCAGAAACTGAAGTGTACGAAAATTTTTGTTACGGAAATGTCTTCTTCAATAGAGTATTCGTGTTCCTAATTGTCAATAAATACGAAAAGTAAACTGATTTAAAAAAGATTCAAAATTTTGCACTAATAGTGCTCCGAAAGCAACGCAGATCGTTAAATTATTACATTTAATATGTTATAATTCAGAGGAAGGGGACACTGGAAATACTTCTTTGTACATAACATCTGAGATGATATCGCGTTGCGCTGAGAACCTTTTTGAGTCATTGGCCATCGAATGACCTTCCACGTGAGAATGTGAAAGGGTTCTGTGTGACAAACCAATTCCAAGCTAGAACCTGTGTATGATGGTGCTTTCCCCAATGGTTCCCCAGCTGTATTCTATCTGATATTTTAGAAGCGACGTACATTTTAATCGGGTGCTTCAATTACAAGTTCCGCTATAAGTATAAAATTGCAGTAAGAAGCTGTTGATGAAACAGATGGCAAGATTCGCTAGTGAGAGTTCGTGGGATGCGTGTGGCAATAATGTCGGGGCCCCGGAGTCGTGTGTGAGAGCAGAGGTCACACATGGAATGAGGGCGGGCGACCCTCGGACAGGGGCGTGTCCCGCCATGCCTTTCCACCCCGTTTCTCCGCCCCGCCCCGCCCCTCCCCAGACAGGGGCGAGCGGTGAGACGAGGCGGGGAGAGGCAAGGCGGTGAGAGGAATGGCGGGGAGAGGCGAGGTGGGGAGAGGAGTGGCGGGGAGAGGCGAGGCGGGGAGAGGCGAGGCGGGGAGAGGCGAGGCGGGGAGAGGCGAGGCGGGGAGAGGCGAGGCGGGGAGAGGCGAGGCGGGGAGAGGCGAGGCGGGGAGAGGCGAGGCGGGGAGAGGCGAGGCGGGGGAGGCGAGGCGGGGAGAGGCGAGGCGGGGAGAGGCGAGGCGGGGAGAGGCGAGGCGGGGAGAGGCGAGGCGGGGAGAGGCGAGGCGGGGAGGGGCGAGGCGGGGAGAGGCGAGGCGGGAAGAAGCATGACGAAGCAACGTGAGGTAGAGCGAATCGAATAGAATCAAATCGAATCGGAGCGGAGCGGGGCGGGGATGGTCGAGAAGGAGCGAATCGAGGCGAGGCGGAGTGAGATGGAACTCGGAAGAGCTGGAGTTGGAATGAGCGGGGCATAGAGAACGTGAGTGGAGTAGAAGAGGGAAGAGGCGGGTAGTAGACGGGCGGAAGGTCGGCGGGCGGGTGGGACGGGGTGGAGAGAGGCGGGGACAGATAAGGCAGGGCGAAGCGTAGCTGAGCGAGGCGGGTTGGGAAGGAGAGACGAGGCAGGACGACGATGGCAGAAGTGACGAGGTAGAGCAAATCGAATGAAATCGTATCGAATCGGAGTGGGGGCGGGGAAGGATGGGTGCTGGGCGGGGCCGAGCAGAGCGGAGTGAAGCGGGATGGAACACGGAAGAGCGGGAGTTGAAATGAGCGGGACACGGGGAAGGGGAGTGGAGTGGAGCGGGGAAGAGGCTGGTGGGTGAGAAGGTCGTCAGGCGGGTGGGTGGGGCCAGGCACGCCCCTTCGCGAGGGTCCAAACGCCACCCGAACCTCGCCCTCCCTTCTAAGGTGGCAGAAGGCCCCGCGACGAAGTGGCCAAGGCTCGCATGAATAATTTACGTAACACTAGCGGTACTTTCGCACGGGATTCAGCTTGCACTTCGCGTGTGGAGATGTTCCGTGCGCTGCAATCAACACCACAGTTCCAAAGAGAAAGGTGGAATGATGGAGACACGGAGTGGTAAGAGAACAGACAAGAAAACACGAGATAGGGAAGATTGGGAAGAGAAGATCGCGACAGAATCAGGAAAAGGAGAAACGGGACGGTAGGGAAAGGGAGGGGGGTTTAGGAAATAATTCTATGCTTTCGGTGTACGTTCAAGTTCTTATGTACGTACTGAGAGTTTGGATTGGGTAATAAGAGGTAGTTGAAACGAATGGTAAAAGAGCAATCACGGGTTACGGAAGGTGCCGCAAATCGCTCTGTTAGAACTTGCGAATTGCGCTTTTGGACGCTAAGAGCAAGAATCAGTAACTTAATCTTAAAACCAGCGAGAGCAAATAAAAATTAAAGCTTTGGATGCTGAACTCTTGTTGTACACAAATATACTGAATGCCAGTAAATCATGCCAGCCAATCACCATACAAATATATATGGCAGTAAATCATGTACGTTGTTTGAAAGGATTGAACTAATTACTCGTATATATTGAAGATTTCTGAAGATTTGCTGAAACGTGTTGGATAGTGCGTATTTGGAGTAAAGTTCCAAGAGTTGTAACAGTACCATTCCATGGCAGCGAGAAAGAGTGTTAGCGTGGGCGTAGTCGGCGACGGCTCAGGAGCAGCGCTGACGAAACGGAGGAGCGAGCGGGTAACGCCCCGCATTACGCAATGCGAACTGTAACCGCTCACTCGTACGGGGTTCGGCTCTGCCCATCTCAGCGGCAGAGGTGGAGCTGGAAAGGGCAGGAATGCCGGAATTCTTAAGGATGCATTTGTGTGACTAAAGCGATGAAATGTGAGGTCTGCATGTGCATTTGTGGGTGGAAACTGATGAGAAAGTGTTAGGGAAAGAGGGGGAGAGAAACAGAGGGAAAAGGAAATAAATATAGGGATAAGAAGAGAAAGAGTGAAATGGGAGAAAGAGGGAGATAAATGAAAAGGACGATAAAGAGGGGGAGAGGGAAAGGCAGAGAAGGATGGTAAAAGAGGAAAAGGCAGAGAAGAATGGTAAGAGGGAAAGGCAGAGAAGAATGGTAAGAGGGAGAGGAAGAGAAGAATGGTAAGAGGGAAAGGCAGAGAAGAATGGTAAGATGGAAAGGCAGAGAAGAATGGTAAGAGGGAAAGGCAGAGAAGAATGGTAAGAGGGAAAGGCAGAGAAGAATGGTAAGAGGGAAAGGCAGAGAAGAATGGTAACAGGGAAAGGCAGAGAAGAATGGTAAGAGGGAAAGGTAGAGAAGGATGGTAAAAGAGGGAAAGGCAGAGAAGGATGGTAAAAGAGGGAAAGGCAGAGAAGGATGGTAAAAGAGGGAAAGGCAGAAAAGGATGGTAAAAGAGGGAAAGGCAGAAAATGAGGGTGACAGAGGGAAATGAAGAGAAAAAGGGTGAATGATTGAAATGAAGGCAAAAAGGGAGAACGATGGAAAAAAGAGAAATAGAGAAAGAGGCAGAGAAAGATAAAGAGAGAGGGAGAGAAAGAGGGAGGGTGAAGATAGCGGGGGAGATAGAGAGGGAAAAATAGGGAAAGAGAGAACGAAGGACGAGACCACGAGGGAAGGAGGGTGAGTGGTAGGGAGAATTCGCATAAAGCAAGTATGAGGAAATGCATTTTTCAAATGTGGATGAATAAAAAGCGAAAAGCTTTTTAATGAATAATCATGTATTAAGTATATCAGCACATTCAAGGCCAGCTGTAATAAGATAAATCATGAAAGCAGACTCTCAGATTTCAAAGATCTGCAATGTTTTCAAGGACAATCAAATCTCGATGTGAAAAAAGGTGTGTGTACGTATAAAAGCCGGAACGTAAAATGATGAGAAAGAAACGAGAGAGAAGATTCCACATCTCGAATTACGAAACTGCATTGAGGTCGCAAGGTGGTGCTGGACAAATCGCAGATATGACCGCGTGGATTAGCATTTCGGCAGTTTTAAATTGTGAAAGCTATATAATGTTGAGCGCAACAGTTCGCACACTTCACATGAATCTTTAAGAATCCACCTGAAATTTTCTATTATTCGTTAACAAAGATCTAATGTGCAGTGATGATGTAAAAACCCGAAAAAAAATTTTCTTTTGATAAAAGCGGCGGAAAGAGGTTCAGTACTGCATGAAATGGCGAAAGGGGAGTTCGGTGTTATGAACAGATCAATGCACCCAAGCACACGATGGGTGATTCACTACGATGGGAACAGTATTCGCCTCAAAATAAGTTTTGTAAGATATAGAATAGATAGAATAGGCAGTCGTGAAAATGATTTTCACTGGGTTTCTTCTCGTTGTAAGATTCTCTCAACTTAAGTGAATTTTCAACATTTAGCCATATGATAACCATTCAGTTGAACCTAAATTGGTTGTCTGCAACATACTCCCATTTCCTGTGATAATAATAATTATAATAATATTAATAACAACAATATAATAATAATTACATTTTAAAAGGGAGTAGGAGAAACAGTTCAACATTACGCCCCCTGACATTAGTATTGAATTTAATATATGAAATTCAAATACATGACTTTCTTGCACATAAAAAGAGCAAACTTGATTTTAAAAATGCACGAAGAGAGAAACTGATGCTCTCCGGAACCGATCGAACTCCAAGAGAGATAAGAGTTGCAAGTGAGAGAACAAATCCAATCATGGAACTCACACAACTCATCTCTCAAACTTGGAAACTCGCTTAACTGTGCCGGCTGACCGCTATCCAGTCTAACTCGGACAATCAAACTTCAACCTCGAAGATCTGAGAGAAGATAGGAAATGGAAGGGAAGGTAGCGAATACGAAACGTTGAGGAAGACAAAAGGAAGGTAGTAATAAATTGAGGAGATGTTGAAAGAACTAGGAAAGTGATCAAAAGTCAAAGAAACGTGTGTGAAGTGTTCCGAAAAGCATATAAATATTTTATTTTCAGTTGTTTTATGTAATAAATAGTTTGACAACCTGAAATTCCAAATAGAAACTTGCAAAAATGTGAAGAACCGCGGACAAATTGTATGCCTTTTATCAATGAATATAAATACATATATGTTAATAATGTTAAGCATATTAATTTCCAAATAATGTCGAGGGCCATCAAGGAACGCAAATTTAAGAATTTGTGTAAAGAAACACACCATACACAAAGAAACATACCGGAGCATACCATACCATACTATAATCCAGATTAAGCATAAAGCTCCAGAACATAGCAAAGTTCACTTCAGAAACTGAATAGCCTTCCGCAAACTAGCAATGGGCTGGTTGGTGGATAGCGACGGCCATCCGCGGCCTGCGATGAAAAGTAGGTAATTTAAAAAGGAAAAGACAAGAAGTAAAACCATTACATACGCGTACGTTTATATCCAACACATTTGGGAAGAAAAATGTGGCCAAAATGTTGAGAGCAGTACAAATTCCTGCACAGAAGAACACAAGAGAACAACTAAATCATTAACAAAAAGGAATGACAAATATTTTTTGAAGGTAAAAACGTGAAGTAGAAAGAATAAATAGGATGACGAACTGAAGAAACTGACACAAGTACGCTACATCTTTTGAATGTGTAAATTTTTTGAAAACAAATAAAATAATAAAGAAACCAGGAAAGAAGAAGGAAAATATAAAATGGACAAAAATATATTCAGTAACGAGGTGTAAGTGGTACGATGTGTTAAATTGAAATGATCTTTAATTTCCAACTAAATTCGAAGACGAAGAAAATTTACAATTTTCAGCAGCGAAAAAAAACATTCCGGATCCCGACGCAGTCTCTCATTTCAAAGTTCACCATAGCACTGCTCAGAGGTGTAAGAAGGTACGGAGTGGAAGAATAAAATAAACTTTAATTTCGAACAAAACTCGAACAGGAAGAAAATGTACAATTTTCCGCGGCCAAAAACACATTCCGGCTCCCAAGGCAGTCTCTCATCTCAAAGTTCACCCCAGCACTGCTAAGAGGTGTAAGGAGGTTTGGCATGTAAGAATAAAATGAACTTTAATTTCGAACTAAACTCGAACACGGAGAAAATGTACAATTTTCCGCGTCCAAAAACTTATTCCGGATCCCGAGGCAGTCTCTCATCTCAAAGTTCACCCCAGCACTGCTCAAATTGCCGTCCGCGAACTCCCAAAGGGCAGTCGGGCGGGCGGCGTGGGTCGGCCGCAGGCTGCTCCCTCCCAACTCGAACAATCAGGCGATGGCGCGGCCAGCCTCGCCAAGGTCTGCGGGCGGCGTGGGAGGGACCGGATTCCAAGAGGCCTTGGCGAGTGACGCAATAATAGGCTCGAGACGCCCCCCGGCAATTACCCGATCGCGCGCACCAGACGCGTCGGCGCCGGCAACCAGGCATTTGCCACCCCCGCACCCCGCCCGTAATTCCAGGCAGCCTCCTGAGGACGTGTCGTCTTCTGGAAACGAGCCGGGAAACGGTCTCCCTGAACTTTGTGCGGGGTTCCGAGAAACTATTTGACTATCGCACGAAGCTGAGCTATACCATTCCTGCAACCACCTAGGTCGGCCGCAGGCTGGGGTTCCTGGGTTGTAAGAACTTTGGGTTGAATTTTGGATGGAACAGAAACTGGAGATAATCTGTACTGGTAAAGAATCTAAGATAGCTAATGTCACACTTTGATTATATTCTATGCAAATGATAATTTTTCATACGCAAGAATTATTCGTCATAAGAAGTGCTTCTTACAAAAATTTGTGATCAAGTAGCTTCTCTGAGGACGTGTCGTCTTCTGGAAACGAGCCGGGAAACGGTCTCCCTGAACTTTGTGTGGGGTTCCCAGAAACTATTTCACAACCAGATGAAGCTGACCTAAATCATTCGTGTATACAGTACGAGTGATTTAACAGGCCCTAGCCTAACGAGCAGGCCTCTAGACGAACAAGCAGGCCCTAGCCTAACGGGCAAGCCCTAGCCGAACAAGGAGGACCTAGCCTAACGGACAGGCCCTAGCCGAACAAGCAGGCCCTAGCCTAACGAGCAGGCCCTAGCCTAACGGGCAGGCCCTAACCTAACGAAGCGTAAGCACATACATGCATACGTTCATAAATGTGCGTACAGTATTTGAAGTAAATGATTGTCATTTGAAAGAGATATTCTGTATACTTTTCTTAACTTCTCACATAATTATGAGAGAGTATGCATATGCATGTTCTGTTTCTCCTGATTTCGGTTTTTCACGAAAAAATGACTAAAAATATCTGAACTTGTGAAGACTCAAATATGACAACACACCGAAATGGAGGTTAACCTCAACCACAACCCAATTTCGTTGTTTTGACATCGCGATTTGCGTTTCAACCGCACACTTAACCTTGATCTCCACCTAACCGCGCCCTGATCGCCATGGTTGAGGTATACACATAAGATCGAACACCTTCTGCCTACTATCAGTCTGTTCGTCCGTAATAAACGCATGGAGCTGAAGAAAAACAGTAAGTGTGGTTTTCCGACTGTGTTCACGTTTCAAAAATTCCGCCACGTGTAATCTGTTGACTCAGAGTACAATGCCCTATGTGTAGAGTTCGAATGAAATTTTCATCTCAGGATGTTTAAATGATCTCTGCCTTCCTTTTTTATTATGTAAGCCATATAAGATAAAGATAGACATTATTTAATATGTGTGTATTTAAAAAAAGGATTCACCTTGGTTGCTCCAGTGTGTTTGCTACCATAAACTGACGTTTGCCGTTCAACTCTCACAGTGTGTCTAGTTGGTTCAGTTGGTTACCGCATTAACTGTGTAAAAGTACCTACAATTACATTGCATAAAAATGTTCAGTTGGACATACATACACACGCAAATACACGCATGCCTGGTTATGTTTCTTATTTATTTTGAACTGACGCCATTGATAATTAAAAATACTAAACTATTTAATCACTTTGCCCGTAAACAAGGCCTATTACATACAGCATTTATCGTATATGAGTGAGGAAGAAATTAATGGAAAAAATGTTTCGCTCAGAAACTGAAAAAGAAACTTAATTTAGAAGTTTGTGCCCTTTAAAGCATCGCATTGTATCTTGTACTGTTTTGCACTAAAAGAGTCAATATTGAATTATTTGTATCATTTTCACATTTCTTAAAAATATTCCCATTTCACTCACAATATTCCCACTCTACTTATCAGAAATATAGTAACTATTGTTTATTATTATTATTATTCCTCTATATCACGACTAAAGATGTCAAGTGTCGGCTGAATATAAAATCTACTCCAGGTTGCAACTAGCTTCCTAAGGAGAAAATCCGGTGACTGTCAGTGTCTCTACAATACTTCGCGCAAAATGTGGGCTGTTCCAAATAAAGCAATTTCTTGCACTTCCCAGTCTTTTGAATTACCGGGCAGTTTAGGCAAGTTCTTACTCAAATTTTGCGGAACAAATCCCAGAGCTCCGATAACTATCGGGACGACCTGTGCTTTTACGCCCCACATTCGGCTGATCTCGATTTCTAATCTCTTGTATTAAAGACGTTTCTCTGCCTCCTTGGTAACGACGTTTTGATCGCAAGGTATAGCAACATCGACAAGTAAACACGATTTTTTTGCCAAATCCCGGATAACTATATCCGGTTTGTTTGCCGCTATCGTGCGATCAGTTTGAATTTGTTGGTCGTACAATATCGTACACAATCCAACAGACGTCACCGGTTTTTGTGAGTGTTCGTATTACTTGGAGCATGTGTTCGGAACTTCGAGGGCGGTACAGATCTGCCAGTGGAGGTAGCTACACACCCTGTCATGTCTTTTCAGGTATTCGGTCTTTGCTAGGATTGGACAAGCTGAAACAATATGATCAATGGTTTCTACTTGCTCCTGGCAAATGCGGCATTTATGATCTTTTATCATTATTATTATTATTATTATTATTATTATTATTACGATTAGTTATATTTTAGTAGATACGTAGATGGTACGATTAAATATGTTTGGGCCATATAGGATCAATCTAAGTTGGTTCCAGGTATTAAATTGATCCTATATAGTTCATATATATTTAATCGTACCATCTACGTATCTAGTACCTAATATCAGGATCAGGAGGAAGAACCTACAACAATTTCAATATTATTATTATTATTATTTGGATGTATGGAGAATTAATTTGCCATTGGCATTACATCCCGCACACAATATTCTCACCAAAAATATTTTATTCTGTTAGTCTGTGTACGCCATTCACATACTCCCTCAAATTCTCAAGACAGTAAGAATATCTTCTGCAGAAAGAGTAGGAAGGTAAAGAATTAAAAAATATCAGATACAGTTCTTGAGCCCTCGAAGATTTCATGTTTTAACATCAATTTTTCTAAATTACAAATTACGAAATGATTGTCTTCCTTCTGCTACTACTTACCCGGAAATGTAAAAACAAAGTTTTTCTTTCACACTTCTGTTGCCACATTTAAAATTAAATTCAGGTTATTATCGAAATATCAGATAAGAGTTGGATAAGGTAATCTGATTAGCAAGTGCAGACATCTTTATTATGAAATCTTTACCCGCATGAAGCATTATTACAGTCTGTACGCCGTTCATTCGCGGTCTGTTTCTCACGATCTTTTGTGTAATTAAGCCGAGTAATACGAGTAAACGGACCATCTAGATGAAACTTCAATCTTTTTTCTTTTCATTTACTAATGTAATTAATAACTAATTTGAGCAATAATTTACATAATGTATGGGAATTGAAGAAAATAAATCTTTTGACTCTCGATTTATAATGCTTGAACCAAATAATTGAAGGGTTCAATAGAACAAGGGGTTATCACACACTTTTTGTGAAAATGAGTTATTAGCATTAAATACGACTTCATATATTATTCTTTTGGTGTAATTTGTTATTTAAATCCAGAATGAACTTATATACAAATGTAATGTTTCAAGTTTACAAATGTACTGAGTTATATTTTGAAAGATCTAGAAAAGAAACTCAATACCTCAAAACTAGGTTGGTGTTGGATAGCCTCTTGTTGTACTAAGCCCTTCAGTGTCGATACATATAAGTATATCATAACTAGATCCGTTTATCTCCTTGAAATTCGAGATTTCGAGATGCTATTGCTTAAAAAAAACTGAAAAGTTTGTGTTTACCAGGTCTACTATATGATTTCTTTCCGAACTTTAATCTAATGTATGGAAATGTTTGATATTTCAATTTTTCCTTTTCGGATTTTGAGTGGTACTTAATTTTTTTATTCTAAGTTCCAGAAATTAGTTGGTTAAGGAAAACCCCGCAAATCGACGTTGGTCGGCGCCGAATTTCGGCAAGCAGCGAGGGGATATCGCCGCCACTTCCCGCGATAAATCTACACTTACGGGCTATTGACGTTAATAGGTGACGCGCCCTGAATCACTAATAAATCAATCAGCGAATCAATGAATCGAGACTATTTCGTACTACTCTGAAGTGGATACATACCTTTACTTATGCCCGTACGCCGCCCCGTGCGTCGGCAACACCAGGCGTTTTATGAATTAAACATCGAATTTTGTTATTTTAAAATCTACTTTTGTAATTTGAACATAGATTATTGTAATTTGGACATCGATTTTTATAAATTGAACATCGAATTTTGTAATTTGAAAATCGGTTTTTATAATATGGACATCGATTTTTATAATTCGAACATCGAATTTTGTAATTTGAAAATCGGTTTTTGTAATATGGACATCGATTTTTATAATTCGAACATCGAATTTTGTAATTGAACCTATTTATAATTGGACATCGATTTTTATAAATTAAACATCGAATTTTGTAATTGAACCGATTTATAATTGGACATCGATTTTTATAAATTGAACATCGAATTTTGGTAATTTGTAAATCGGTTTTTGTAATTTGAACATCGATTTTTGTACTTTGAACATCGAATTTTGGTAATTTGTAAATCGGTTTTTGTAATTTGAACATCGATTTTTGTAGTTTGAACATCGAATTTTGGTAATTTGTAAATCGGTTTTTGTAATTTAAACATCGATTTTGTAGTTTGAACATCGATGTATTGTTGGCGATGTCGCATCCTTTTCTTTCCCGATGAGGTGAACGCCCGTCCCCCGTCCCGTGCGTGCGAGCCGTGCGGCGCCGGGCGTGTGCTGCTCGCGCGTGCGAACGCGGCGCGGAGGTCGTTGCCCCAAAACGAAATTTAAATCGGCGGTGCGCGCTCCGTGCGCCGCGCCGGGCGATTAGCCGGCGATGGGCGTTTGTTTTTTGGCCGCCGAGGGTTGCCGAAGACCCGCGAAGCGCTGGGGGTGCGGGGAGAGGGGGTGAAAGAGGCGACGTCTGATTTATGGAGAGGCTTCTTTCGGTCGACGGGTCGCGCGAGAAAAAAAAAGTGAGAGGAGGTATGCGTCGGATGGGAATTGAAGGCGGGATACAGGGTGTTGGTGGAAATGAGCTGACAACGTGCTGTTAAAGGGGCTGTACGCGTTGAGGATATGTGCCGGTTTTTCGCTTGCGCTTGTAACGTGTACTTCGATATTTTTGATTGAGAACAGCAAACGGTTATTTTGACACTTCTAAAAAAGTTGAGCATCGCCGCCTCAATGCTCCACGAGATGAACTTTTCCCCCAGCTAATAATACCTCGGAAATGTAAGTTCAGTGATTACAGATTGATTGATTGATTGATTGATTACTAGCGATTCCGGACGCGTCCACTGCTAAGGTAATTTGTTCCGTAAGTGTAGTGGAATTATTTGGTCGGGAGGTGGTGGCTAGCGTTGTTTTCCTTAAACAGGTATCTCCCACAAGTGGGGTACCACCCCCAGACAAGCTCTAAGCTTCCGAACGGTCTCCCGTTCTGGTCAACAATTTTACGAAAAATCTGAGCGTGTGCAACACTCTTATTTTAAGGAATATTTTAAAAGCATTTTATGAGCGTTTCATAAACCTCACTTTACAAAACGTCTGAACCGTATGCGACAAGCTGAGAGCAGCGGTGATGTATCTACATTTGGGGTGAACCATATTCAGGAGCTGCACTGACTCAAGTATGGGACGCTTAGCGGAATAACTCTGGATTTCACAGGTTTTCCCAAACACTACTCGATACAGATTTTCGTACACAGACGTTCAGGTTGCGGTCATCTATGACACATGATCTGCATTTTGCGTTTTGTCTATACCATTTTTGCGTTTTGTCGGTCAGTTTTACCTGAGGAGTGGTCAATGACGCCATGTTTCCAAGGAAGTTAAGAACAACTAGAAAAATTGGAAAGGGAAGAAAAATTATTTCAATTAAAAAACAATCAGCTAATAAATACACTGGCTGAGACTAAATGGAAATAATTTTTAAAGATTTTATGTGCCTAAGAAGATGGCTTTCCAAAAAAAAAAAAAACATTTAAACATATGCTGTAGCAACAACGCTACTTACAAAATCTTTCGCAGGAAAGTACTAATAAAATGTGAATCCATCGTTGTGAATAAGGGGCCGTCCATAAATTACGTAACGCAAATTTCGAGTATTTTCAATACTCCCTACCCCTTGCAACTCACGTCCCTATCTCTATGTAAAGCAGGGTAACGCAGTCTCAGACCCCTTCCCTCCCCCTTCAATGTTACATCATATATGGATTACCCCTAACTTTGTAGCCGATTTTACTTTTAATTGAAAGATAGTTTTGTTTTTTGTATATTTATATATAAGGTCAACTTCGGTAGCTACGATATGATAACGCCTTACCTACAAAATATTCTCAACGCGTAGATCATGAGTTTGATCTCGCTCTGGTGCAAGAAATTCTCTTCAAGCGTTGAACATAAGCGAGTAGTGGCGTCTACCAGCAGAGGAGTATTTTCGGTAGGGCAATCATGTCATGTGTCATGGGCACCTCTCACAAGGGGCGTAATTTAGTGTGTCCCCGTTAAAATAAATAACAACCCTAATTTGGAGTATCCTGACAGCAGCGCAAATTCTGCGGTTGCCATAGGCGCCTGAATACGTAGACACGCGTCTGTCTACTAGCATCGATTTAGTATGGTGACTGCTCTTATCGATATGTTCTATGGTTTGCTTGTTCATTTGCAGGTGAATGCTGGTGAATCTTCCCATCCAACTCCCCTAATCCAGACTGAGAGGACCGTATTGGGAGTACGTTTGGTACTTCTCGTAACTGCCACACGGCGCCGGGGAAACGTATTCTTAAAGAAGCAAAAATGTATTTGCATTGCAAGACTAAAATTTTTGACAAGAGGTAAGCATTTACTAACGTAATATCCATTATTTTTGTAGCTAATCAATAGATTATTTTCGCGGACGTTATGTAGAGCAGTTGCGTATTTGACAGAGATTTTTTTCACAGAGCGAATTTATTAAACATTTTCAAGAGCAGGGTCAATTCGACATTCTTTCACCGCCAGCAAATTTATTAAATTAACGTCCATTACTTCTGCAATAAAGGAGTACGCCACTTGGTGTACACTCTGTAGAGCTGTAGCGAATTCGACAGAAATGTTTTCACAGAAAAAAATTATCACTAAACGTCTATTATTTCTTCAGCAAATCAATATACTGTTTTCGCGAAAATTCTGTAGAGCGATTGCAACTTCCACGAAGATTTTTTATGGAGCAATTTAAAAAAATAAACAATAATTATTTCTGAAGAAAGTGAATTCACTATTTTGGCGGACACTTGTAGAACAGTAGCGACGAATATTTCAGCAGCAAATCAACACAACATCCAGTAATTATGTAGAAAACCAATCAAAATTTAATATTTCTGTGGCAAGCACAGATTTTTTGTCCAATATTTCTGCAGCAAATCCAGAATTTTGTGTACAATATTTTTTGCAGAAGGTCCAGAATTGTGTGTTCCATATTTCTGCAGAATGTCCAGAATTTTATGTCCAATACTTCTGCAGAAAGTCCAGAATAGTGTGTCCAATATTTGTGCAGAAAGTCCAGAATTGTGTATCCAATATTTCTGCAGGAAGTGCAGAATTGTGTGTCCAATACTTCTGCAGAAAGTCCAGAATTGTGTGTCCAATATTTGTGCAGAAAGTCCAGAATTGTGTATCCAATATTTCTGCAGGAAGTCCAGAAGGGTGTGTCCAATATTTCTACAGAAAGTCCAGAATTGTGTGTCCAATATTTCTACATAAAATTCAGAATTGTGTGTCCAATATTTCTGCCGAAAGTCCAGAATAGTGTGTGCAATATTTCTGCCGAAAGTCCAGAATTGTGTGTCCAATATTTCTACAGGAAGTCCAGAATTGTGTGTCAAATATTTCTACAGAATGTCCAGAATTCTGTGTCCAATGTTTCTGCAACATGTCCATAATTTTGTATCCAATATTTCTGTACCAAGTCAACGCTCTATTTTTCTGGGCACCCTGTGGCTCTGTAGCGGAATCGACAGAGATTGGGCGGGCGTGATGGGGAGCGCGTGCGGAATGAGGGCGGGGCGCGGAGGCCGCAGGGTTGTGATTACCTTAATGAAGGCACGAGCGAAAAGGGCACCTCGGGATGCGGAGACGTCTCCATTTCGAAGGAGACTAATTGCCGGGCCGCGCGCGGGAGGTGGGTGCGTAATGCCGGGGCTTTCTCACCCGACTTCGCGAGCGGAAAGAGGGCTATGGGTTTTTTTTTTACCGTGAATGCTTTAATGCTTTCGAACTTCTCAGGCTGTGTCGAGTTTTTTTTTTCTAGCCGTTCAGTTGTTACGTGTATGTGTGTTTGTACTTGTTTTGTAATCAGTTGGGATACTTGTATTGAGTGAGCATCAAGGAGCCCTCATCTCCCAATCCCCCTCCCCTCACGCAAATATATATTTTACTAATTTCCTACTTTCATCGGGTGCTTTACATTCAGGGAGGCTCTGGGGTCGACTCAGCCTCCTTTCCAAGTGAGCACCAGGCTCTTTCCTGGGGGTAAAGACGGCCGGAGCGTTGTGCTCGCCACACCAACTCCTCCTTGTGCCGACGGTGACGAATAGATGGAGCCCTACCTTCACCTCCCCTGTGGGTCACTTCGGCCTGTGTGCAATTGCACAGGGATACCTTCACTTTTTCCTTTAATACTTACTACAGTAACGAAACTCATTCACTATCTCAATTGACTATATTATAAATGTCAACATATATCAACATATAAAATTGAACTTTAAATTCAGCTTTTATGAAAATTTGAAATGTTTAATTTACATAATTGAGTAACACGATATCTCTGCTACCACCACTGAATTTATAAAAAATAATTATATGAAGACATCAAGTTCTCTGGAAGACATCAGATTTTCTGTGGGAGAACTATGGTTCTCCCACAGAAACACATGTTTGCCCCATACATAGGTCATTTTGTTTCGGTCTCACTGGTGCCAAGGCCTTAGAATAGGATTCAGGCACGACTCCGAAGACTCACAGTTCGAATCCCACGTACGTCGAGAATGCCTTCAACATGTGATTGTGACGTAAGTTGCACGCGTTACATTCAAACCGTCTTTCCGTCCACAAACATTGTCATCTCATTCACTTCTTATCACATCTATTTTCATTTATCATGTATTAGAATATCATTTATCATCTATTAGAAGGCAAGATCAAGCCACTGCTGTGGCAATCTGTTAGGGAAACCCAAGAGCTAATTTTGTAAGTGCCGTGTCTGAACTACGCCTTAGACTACAGAATGGCTTCACCATTTACATTATTTTATAATATGTAATATTATTATTAAAAATATAACAATAATGAATATTACTTCTATGTTGCTCCATTGCCTCTCACAGATTTGACAAAATGAAATGTTTTTGCAGTACATCCTCCAAATTGACTTTTTTCTTAACGTGTAATAGTTTGGGCGAACTTGAATCCCGTAATGCTTCTTCCTCCAATTCCAATACGTAATTTCCAAAAAAAAAAAAAAAAAAAAATACCACAACTAGGTCCACTCAGCTTCGAGAGGATTTTGCATTTTTCTATCCATTATGTAGAACTCCTCGGTTATCAAGTTTCTCATGTAAGATTTAGGTGGACAATGTGAGTGTTTCCGGAACTTGTTACTTTTGATTCGGTCAAGGAAATTTTATGATTGAAGCTCAAACAATGCATTTTCACCTTAGGAGAAATGCAAATGGTTACTTAAAATCATTGAAGTGGGAAACGACTAAAGTAAAGTATTCAAGATCCAGTTCCAAATCATTGTGACAAAATGCCGAACAAACAGGTTGGTTTAATGTTTGCAGATCAAAATAGAATGGGTTTGGATTTTTCGTTAATACTCTGTTGCGTGTGTAACGTACATAAATGCAACAAAATAAAGGGTCGAGATGAAGACTTCGACTGTCCTGCTTATGGTTTGAGATAGACAAAGCAGAATACTCCCTGACGAGATGATTGTGACGATAGAAAAAGGGGGGAGCTTGGATTGACAGGTGCCGCATATCTTCGCAATAGTACTTAAATATTACCATGATCTACATTCCTCCTTAAAAGATTAAACTTCCTCTTCTTCACGTAAACAAAACCCCTTGCAATGGCACTCCCCTTGCAATGTCCGTTAGTTATATTTCTGACTATAGCAGATTGTGTTATCATATACAATTTAGTTATCCTTTCCTTCTTA
The DNA here is from genome assembly GCA_031308135.1 of Acheta domesticus. Lineage (NCBI taxonomy): Eukaryota > Metazoa > Arthropoda > Insecta > Orthoptera > Gryllidae > Acheta > Acheta domesticus. The sequence goes on from JAHLJT010002630.1 coordinate 13,730,699, forward strand.
AACCTCCCATATTGTTAATTGGTGTAATAACAGACGAAAATTTCATTTTACTTTCAAACGCTTGAAGCCAAACTGTAGATAACGAAAAACAGTTTCGATCTTCCCTTTTGGAAATCAGAAAAAATCCCAATTGAATTTTTAGAAAAAAATGGGAAGGAACTCATAAACCCCCGAAGTTGTTCCTTCAGCGATCATAAGTCTTTCTCCTCAAGTCTTATAGTTTTCATTTCAAAGAAACCTCGCTAAAGAATTATAATAAATTTGCAAGTAACTCTCTTCTTATTGATATTACTTAATTACTTACGCAGACGAACCTTTAGATGCAGCAATGTGTCAGAAAAGGGGCGAAGGGTACTCTGCCTTGATACTCACCTGCAAAAAGGAGAATAGTAATTTTATTACTCTTGAACAAATCATTAATTACTAATATTACAATAAATACATCAATTCAACTACATAGACTAGGGCCTTTATATTCGAAAACGCTTGATTCTTTGAGAAATGTTCACAATATTAAAGAATCTTTGATTGGAAAGGTTCCATTTAAAATGTAGAGGGTTACTCAGAGAATACAGAGAAATGCGTAATTCATTCATAAAACATTTGGTCGTACGGCTATTTCTCCTAGTTTCTTTTAATTTACTGGTCAACAAAGAACTGCTAAAAATGTAAATAATTTTTTACAAATAACACTTCTAAACAACCACATGCTCTTGCTTGATAAACAATTTTTTTAATTAAATATTTGTGAAAAATCGTATACCCTTCTTAGTGCTTCGAGTTTAAATGACAATAAACAGATGTATCACCAGCCCTTCCCGGATTTTGTCTTCCTAAAACCAGATTTTGCATTGTTCAACGTCCCAATGAAGACTAGAGCGAGGTGCCCTGCGAGTTTCAAATGGAAATTTGCGGTCTTCAGGGATTGCCATTCTACCAGACAAAATGTCCCTGAAAGTTTCTGGAAACTGATTTCTAAAGGAAGCCTCCCTCCCCATGCTTAAATTCTCGCTGCAAACGTTATCGCTGGTGGGACATACATATATGCGTGAAGTGCTTTCCCTGATCTCAAACACATTAAATGTAAAACGAGAAATCGTAGTGAAATAATTCACTACGATTTCACTGGTATTGAACCTGAAACTTTGCCTTACTAAACGTTCAGTGAACCTTGATAAATTTGCATCAGAAAAACCACCCAACCATCACATTCATTTCTCGATTGTAAAATAAAGTGATACATTAAACAAGTGAGTTATAGATAATTCGTTTTTCTTTCTTTAATGTCTCTGGCTCACACTTTCCTATACTAAAGTGTGATTGGTCCTCGTGTAACTAAATGTTGGACCACACTGACTCATACAATCGGATCAGTTGTGATCGCCCCTTAACTCCTTTTGTAAAGTCACTCTACCGCATTCAGAACGAATAAAGAAATGCGATTTCATCTGCTCATCACGAGGGCGGGGCTCTGGCAGTGGTCATAAAGCAAATGTGGTGGGCGGGAATCACGATTGAAAGCTCGTTAGGGATTCCCCAATTAAATGGAAGTCCCCGCATTCAATCAATGTTGGCACTCGACTTCACTACGCTCTTTGACGAAATATCGCACCAATATTGCTCTCAATAAATTGTATTCGTGTTGGTTAGTAATGAATGTCCTATTAATTCTGTTTTTACGAGATATTAAATAGTATGCAAATTATATTGGTTTTATTCGGCTTTAAATGTTTTTAATACAATTTAGCTACGTTCCAATAGATTTAGATATTCACGGAAATATTTCCCTTGCAAGTTCGTCATTAAATGTATCAGGATATTGTCGAAACTTGCCGTACAAACAATAATAATTGTGTTTATTCCTTGAAGAAAATTGATATTTTCTTTGGTAAAATTTTAGTGCATATAAGATAATAATAATAATAATAATAATAATAATAATATGTTTACCTTTTTATAGTTATAACTTCATAAAACCATTTGTTCCTGGTCAATTTAGATCGCAGCAATTTTTCCTTTAGTTCTCATGGAAGTTTCTGCGACACATAATTTACAAACTTATATGTAATTATTCATTTTATTTATTAGATAGTAGTGGAGGCAAATGCTCTTCCAGAGTAGGAAATTAAGAAATTTTGTATGACACAAGCAAGGAGAGTCAAAGAAAATTTATTTTGGTGCACTTCTTGGAAAATTCTTTTTTGATTTGCTGACCGAATGCTTTCAAAAAAAGTTGATCAAATTGTTGATTCTAGTTAAGATAGGTAAGGCTAGTGATATTTTTTCTCATATTGGTATGAATCTTTTATTATTGTGCGAGTACGAAGCGATAACGTAAAGTAGTGAAAAGCGACATTTGTGTTAAAATAAATATTACTTCTTATATCCAACAAGAAGAATTTTGAGTGGGCAGGGCAGCTAAATGAAATACTGTACGAATCTGCGTTGTTCCTAACTTCCAGCAAAATAAAACACATTAAAAACTAATATCAATAAAAACTGAAAATACTGCAATGTTCCTGTATCATAATATTGTAGTTCATATTTGTATCTCAGAGCCGCAGTGCTTTCAGTAGATTAATGAACGCATTCGTTTTTCAATTCTATTCTGAATCCAATTTGAATGAAGTGCACTATTATGAGTATACAGTTCTATTTTTTTTAAATAAAATTTTACATCTCGAAATATTTGATGTTTAAGGTTTTTAAAAATTTCGTTATATTAGCTTCTTCTAAGTACCCGGGCATTGCCAAGGTTTTGATTTGCCGCAAACTTCTTTTTCACAGCTAAAAGAAAGAATTACTTTTTAGTATGTATATTGCGTATGTTGCTTATGTTTATCTTTAGTTTTTGTAGTATTATGTTTAGGGGCCGTCCAAAAATTACGTAACGCAAATTTCGAGTATTTTCAATACCCACTCCCCCCTTGTAACGCTCTTTCCTATCTCTATCTCACGCAGCGTAACGCTGCCTCAGACCCCCTCTCTCCCCCTTTAGCGTTACGTAATTTATGGATGACCTCTGAGTATCTGTAATATGTGTCATATACAATAATGGAATGTATTCATATTATAAAATGAAAAGATTACTAATTAAGACATCATTGTCACGTCCAACCCTCCTTCTATCCGCCCATCTGACCCCCCCCCGCCCGCCCGACCCCTTCCAGTAGCCCGCCTACCCGGCCAACATGCAGCGCTGCCCCGCAATACCTAGATGCATTGCTGATTGCATTTAAAACACAACAATCATTACGGATGGAATTTCGTAACGAAAGATTATGTTGATCTATTCCAGGTTAAGTGGCATTTTTCAGTACAGAAAATTTCATGAAAATCGATGTATCAGTAGAATTTTTTTCGGAATATATTGCATAAAGTGTACGATTAGGCATTTAATATCACATTGAAAAATATTTGTAATTTATTTAATTTTATGCAAATAGAGAAATTTATTTACAAAGATTCGTATCGATTGGTGACTATGCGAGATAACGCAGGACGATTAGCAACCCTGGTTACACCATACTAAAATCCTGTCGCCGCCTCATTTGATGTCGAGATAGAAACTCGCATTTTATTGTTGGCATTGGTGGGCGTGTCCCGCGTTGTGCCCATCGCTAACGAGAGGATTTGCGTGTGGGATTCGCACTGCCTGCTCGTTATAGACTCCCACGCGCCTACCACAACTTTTCTAGAGCTGACGTTCAGGAGGATAATGTGTTCTGCGGCGAGACGTGGAACAAATTTTTATTTTAGGCAGGGTCCGGTTTTTCTTCTCGGTCTTCAGAATTCTATGTATTCGGTGTTGATAGACCAGTTTGTGTGGTATTTGGTGTTGAGTTGAAAAATGGCTGAATCGAGCAACTTTTCACCCGAAACGCAACATTTAATGAGGTAGTAAAAGTTGATACCGTGTAATAAAACGGATCTTTATTGTCACCTGTGGGTAGATTCGGTGTTGTGTTAAGAGGCGAGACTTCTGTTTATGCTGCCTGAAAACTGACTCAGCGACTGAAAATGTTCAAGAGCTCCAAAAATTATTAATTCATTCGGAATAGAATACGCAGAACGTAGATCTACGAGATGATATAATTAATAGACAAATTGGAGTTCGAAATTCACATTATGCAACAGAGCTGCAGATACACGAGAGGAGGAAATAATGAATACTTTTTTTAATTTTATTTTTTCCAAAGATTGTTGTTTTAAAGGTGTTATTAAGATTTGTTATAAAAATATTTACTTATAAAATAATTTTCATTATGCTCGTGCTGAGGCGATGTTATTTTAGGTATTACCTTGATTAAGCAGATCTTTTTAAATTCATTCTTTCCGGAAAATTGTCACTGTGCAAATGTTTCTCTTCACTCATAAGCTTGATAACTTTAATATTTTTCTTGATACTTTTCTTAATCTTGGTAAAAACATCATAAAGATTGATTAAATTAGCATTATAAATATTTAATTATTAAATTAGTATTATAATAATTTCAGTTATTGCACAACAAGACACATTTCAGTGTTACGCAATCTTGTTTGGTTTTTCCATCAACCATGTCTAAAGCAAATTCAACCATACAGAGCTGTTTATTTCGTACAGACTGCAAAATAAAAGAAGAAAAGAATAAAAATGTGTAACACAGTGATCTTCCTCCTATGAAAGTAAGCTGGCTACCTACGCAGAGCCTACTCACATAAAGAACGGGAAGAAAAAAAGTTGCACAAAATGAGGTAGATTTAGGATTGGTAATACAAAACAAGAATTGTCAGGGAAAGATTTCTGTGGCAGATTGACTGAATATAGAAATAAATTGCTACAGCATGTTCAAAGAATTGATAACTCCGAAATAAGCCTTCCAAGCTTCCGAAGGACAAAAGAAGCAGATCTTAATCCTTTGAGTGAATAAAAAAGGCGAAGAAGAACAATCTCAGCACTGACATCCACATCGTCATTCCCATCGACATCCTCATGGACATCATTGACATTCACATCGACATCAAAATCGACTTAACATCCACGGCCACATCAACATCCACATAGACCATGCATTTCGACATCCGCATCAACATTCATATCAGCACTTCATATCAACATTCACATCAAAATCAACGACAACTCTTCTGGTCCCTGTACTTGTAAGCAAACGTGATTCTGCTTTTGACGACGAGCTAATATGCTAATTTAATATGCTAGCTTGCTTACCCGTTGATCAGCAGAATACTCCAGCCCATCAAATGCGTTATTCAGTTCTCATAGATTTCTCTGTATTCGTCAGCTCTTCGCTTACGTAAGACAATACCATAATCAGAAGAAAGTACAAAACTTTTCGGCATGCAGTAAACGTGCTCGCATTGTTTGATTTCCGAGTCGATTGTAACGGTGAAGGACTAGGGAACAATAGCCGTTGTCTTCGGTTCTTCAAATGTTCCATTGTATCACGAACGAATGGAGATTTTGAATCGCCCTACTGAATTATGCACCCTCGTGGAACGTACGCGGTCTAGTCTGAGAATGCCGCTTTGCACCCATTTCATTCAGGCTGTTGTGGCCCTCCCCATTGTGGATGCAAAAGTGAGCCGGAATGTAGCACTAAACGTATGGATAGCGATCCAGAGATAATGGAGATCGTTTAGATCTAAAGGACATGTGCGTTTCTTTATTGGTAGTTCCTGGTGTGGAGTGGAAGCTAAACAATTAGAAATATGGCATTAATGACTTTTTTAAGTGCAAACCTTTCAAACTGGATAGGAAAGTAGAATATTTGGATATGTTCAGTTTCGTCAGTTTCAGTGGATTTTTCAGCCCCATTACTTGCAACTTCTAGTTTTAAGGGAGGGAATTTCAGACTTGAATGACGAAGTAACAGGAATTTTCTTGATAATTAGATATTTTTTCTTAAGATTACCTCCCATCTTCCAGTGTTCATTGGAAACATTTTATTGCACATCATTTGATGACGAACACATCACATTCCACAACAAGTGATGACGAATGGGGGGTTGAAGCAGCGTCTGTCTTCTGATGAAGGTGTTTATTAACCGCTCAGAACACGTGCACCGAGTGGTTGTGATGGTAATAAATAAATTTCACATTTCTCTCAATGGCTGAGTTAGCTCAACGTAAACATTGTCCTTGTCTCTGTAGCAACTCTGAACATGATGTCTTAAGTACCACGTGCCCACAAGGTCAGATTTTCCACTCTGGTACGAAGTTAGATTGAATTCAGTCGCTATCAGGGGGAGAATTCTAGCGGCCGGCAGTTCTGATCACTAGTTTTAGTTGTTTCTCAAATTAGTACCATGCGAATGCTGAAAGAGCACCATAATTAGTAGGTCGCGAACTGCGCGCGATCTTTCCTTCTTCCTCATACTGTCCTCTTCGTATATAGACTCACACACAGGTGCACTATACCACACATCTCGGGAGATCAGTCAGAACCTAAGAGCTTGTCCCTGCGATTATGTAATAACAAACGATAATGTATCATGTAGTTTGAGAGGTCTTCCATAGATAATCACGCTACAATTACAAAATTAGTACATGCATGATTATTCTTATAAAGGCTTTCTCCATACAATCGAACTGCTAACTAATTACCACTCATCTATATACCTTTATAGATTCCCAGACATTTGTTCTATTTATTTATTTATTTATTTGTCAAAAATACAGTAAAAACTGTATATGACGTGTGGGGAAAGAGATATATCTGCGCACACTTTCGTGAGGGCCAGAATATTAAAAAAGAAATCATTTCATTTCAAATTATTTCTTTCAGTATCACTTCGATTCAGTGAAATTCAAAGTGTATTGTCTCCCTAGTGAACGTGTCGCGCAAACGCCACACGACGGGACGCGCAAGGCCAGCGTGGCTTCCGACTTCCACGGAAGCAGCCAGTGAGTAACGGTGTGTCTGCGCGCGGCGCGGCGCGGCGCTTCTGAAGCAGCCGCCGGCTTCCTGGGCGAGTGTCTCCGCCGCGCTTCCCATAGACAGCCCGCGAGGGCGCCCCCGCGTATTCAAATGAGCCTCGCGTGCGCTCCCGGTGACACCGCGGCGGAGCGCCCGCCTGCCTGCCCGCCTGCCGAGTTCAGGTTCCCACCGGGCGCTCGCCTATTGCGTTCGTTTTCCTGGACGTTGCCGGTGGCTAGTGTAGCCTCCGCGGTGGCGGCCAAATATGATTGGTCCAATGTGATATGACTAGTGAGAACCCGTGCGATTAAATCGCACGGTTAGTCAAATAACCAAACTGTTTTCTGCTTAAATTCTTTTTTTGTATTCCAGCATTATAAACGACCTAACCTCACTAAAATCACTAACCTCTCATGTTTCAAGATTTCTATTCAATGTAGAAAATCACGTTCACGTGCTTACACAACCTACACTAAATTGAAACAAACAAAAATGCTTGAGATTGCAACATTCACTTGTTTCCCGCCACCAGTGCAATTTTCTTCCGAAAGATCGCGCGGCAATGAGATATTACAGATCCTGAATTACTACTTTTTTTTTAATATTTACGTATTTTTAATGCCCTTTTTCAATACGAATGTCCCATGTGCAGGTGAAAAGAAACACGATTTTTGAATCCATTGCTTCTTTATACAGATCGGTTTCGTATGTCGCCCAATTTATTGAAAAGACCAAACAAGACAGCACTTTGAGAAATAATATATAAGATTGACTGCACTGACCAAATATGATTGGTAGATAAAACGAAAAAATCAGAAGAAAATGAAATATCTATTTCCATTAACGAATTCCTAAGTTTATGGTACTGGACATACTCCCAAAGTAAGACATTTTTGTGAAAGTTCAACCATCAAAAATAAGCTCATTTTGATAAACGTGATCTGGTTGCACAGTACGATACCGCTGCTTGTATCGCAGCTAAGCTGATGTGGTGGTGACATTGACAGCAGGCACCGACTCTTGACTACTTGATTACTTGACGGTCAGAATTACTAAGAAAGCTTCGCAGTCAATGAAAGATAAAATCTGTCAATAAAAGAAAGCTACATTACTGTTTTCATTAATCATTGGTCGAGTTTATTTATGATAATGAACAGACTCCGAAAGTGAGCGATTTTTGTGAAATTTCAACCCTCAAAGACAAGTTCACTTCGATAAATATCTGCTGGTTGCGTAGCACCACTGTCAGTACCAGAGGTACACGGGCATTGCGGTGACATTGACAGCAGGTACTGACTCTTTGGATAAATATACTATGAAAATTCCTCAGTCAATGAAAGATAAAACCTTCCAATAAAAGAAAGCTACATTACTGTTTTCATTAATCATTGCTCGAGTTTATTTATGATAATGAACAGACTCCGAAAGTATGCGATTTTTGTAAAATTTCAACCCTCAAAGACAAGTTCACTTCGATAAATATCTGCTGGTTGCGTAGCACCACTGTCAGTACCAGAGGTACACGGGCGTGGCGGTAACATTGACAGCAGGTACTGACTCTTTGGCTAAATATGGTCAGGAATACTAAGAAAGTTCCGCAGTCAGTGAAAGATGAAACCCGCCGATAAAAGAAATTAAATTACGTTTTCAAATGCCGAGTTTATGATAATGAACATCTTCCGAAAGTATGCGATTTTTGTGAAATTTCAACCCTCAAAGACAAGTTCATTTCGATAAATATCTGCTGGTTGTGCAGCACCATTGTCAGTACACGGGCGTGGCGGTGACATTGACAGCAGGCACTGAACCCTGCGGTGCGCCGCCGGCAGCGACGGCGCGGCGCGGCGCGGGCGGAGCAACGCGGCGATCGACCACGTCCGCTCGCCGGTTCCGCGAACTCGGACGCGGGCGCCGTACGTGCCCCAGATCAAAACCACTCGCGGACAAAGCGCTGTTGCTTCCAGTTATAAATAAGGCGAACGACAGGTACGTACGCACACTCTCACTGCCGCCGAGTTCGCCGAAGAAAGAAAGACAAGTACGCGGCAGATTTCTGTGAAATATGCTCTGTGGACGGTTATATTGCGTGTTGTATAGGCGAGCGCTCTGTTTTCTTCGGTGCTCAACGGAAAGAGAAAGGGAAAAGTGGTTGTGGTAATCGATAGGGTTGATAAACAGACGCATGCTCAGGGTGGATGTTTTGAATTCCTATAGAAGATGAAGTATTGCACAATATGCTTAGCAGCAGAGGAAGGAATGCCAATGAAAGACATCAAGTACTGTATTATTTAGAACGTGGACAAAATAAAAAGAATTATTTATTAGCGTTGTAACGTATAGGCGACATAAAGCAAACATTTTAATGAATGACACGTCTAATATTCTCCGAGTTCCACTTAATTCTGACGGAATTTCGGCTAGGATTAGATACCAATGACATATCGGCCAGCCCTTAAAATTGTCACGTAGTTATCTATTTAATAAGGGATTTAGATGGAGCTTCCTTCACGCAAGAGCCGTTGTCTTATGTGAGATAGCATGAGGGATATAATTCTTCAGAGTGAGTAAATCGTTGTCAAATTCATGTGTGTCATATGTGTTATGAATCCATATGTGTTACGTTGTAAATTCATTATTTTTATTTTGAATCAATTTTTTGAAAACGCTCTCATACGATTGTGTAGAATATGACACACTGTCAAAAACTGGCGATAGACTTCAGAGGACAATGAGTGGTTCGAAATGAAAGCGGTTTTTGTATAGGTAGAAGAATGCGATAATTTGCCAGGTCTACTTTTAATATGAAATTATTTTCATTACAACCAAGTAGTTATTTGTATCTTAAAAAGCTATTAGATCTGCTACCTGTAGCTACATATTTAAAAAATGGCAAAATAATGTGTATTTTAAAATTCCGAAATCTAAATTAAGTGTTTCCAGAACATACATTATCTTTACGGCGGTAAAATCCAATATGAAGCAGATCTCCATAGCCCATTGCTTGGCTTAAAGCCGACAAAACATTTTCCCGGATGTAATGATTTTATATATTTGGAAGCAAAACAAGCGCCATAAAGTTGCTCTGTGAGTAGCCACAAGAACGAAACTCTTAACTTATGCAGACACCTGGGTGAGGAAGTCATTAAACATTGAAGTGTTACCTCTGGTTTTTGATAGTGTTCCCTGTGCAGCGCGTTCAGAAATAGCACCGGAGAAATAAATAAACTAAAGCTAAGAGGCTTCGTTTTTATTAGGTGTACTGCTCGGGTCATCAGGCAAGGAGAAAACTTGTCAAGGTTGTACTTACTGAAATTAATAATTGTTAATTACAATAAATAAAGATTATATTGTATCATTTATAAGAAAACACAAGACCTGCACAAAACTCTGTAAATTAACTACTGGAGTAAATAAAATTATCCCTGCATCGAACGAATTAGAGACGAAAAATGGGAAGAGTGAGTTATGCGAGTTATGATAAAAGGGAATAAACAGGTGCACACTTAACCCACGACACACTTTACACAGGAACATGATACAATGTGCATGATAGCGTAACGATGCGTCCTAGTCCCTTAAAATCAGGTTTCTTATCTTAAGGGAAACGAATTATATTGATACCGCGATCTACAAAATAAGACTTTTTTTTTATATTTTTTAGGGGTACACCTACTCCGCAGCACGGATTGTCAGATGGGTTTCAGTACGAAGAAATTTTCAGCTTGAAAAAAACAAACAAAAGATTTACGAAGTGCTGAATCTTTCCCCGAGTCCACATAGTGACTGTTATTAGTGTTGCTGTTGTCACTGTTGTTATTGCTTGCTTGACTGATGCATTTGCGGGCGCATCAATTGCTAAGGTCCGTACTCTCTGAATCTCAATCAGTGAAATTGTGGCTGATTCAACCAGTGAGAGCCGAAGTCACTGATATCTTCAGTCGAAATGTAAAGTTTCGCTGGCAATCAGCGAATATGCGAACCTTTTCATAACTGACCGCCAGCATTTCACTGGTCGTCAGTGGTAAAAGTACTGCGCCACCATCGTTCATTGATCGTTCAGTCGTTCACGTGCTGCTGTAGTGATTTAAACAGTGAAGTTTCACTGATTCAAAACGTGGATCCAATATTCACCGATTTGTTCAGTTCAGTTCTCTGATTGTCAGTGGCAGGGTTATAACTGGCACCATCAGTGAATAGTCCCTGTCAATCGGTAGTTTTTCACTGATTCAGACTCAGAGAGTAGTTCCTTAAAGTGTATTGTATGCTTGTATCCAGGGAGGTGACGGGGAGTGAATGGCGAGGATCCGGTGCCAACGTATCCGACGGCTTGTGGGATTTTTTCCTAACCAGATATCTCCCACCAGCGGGGCACCACGTCAGCCAGGACATGCTCTAAGCTCTCGACTGCTCTTTCGACATGTGTGATAGTGCAGTGCATATGTAACTGTGTGAAATTAAGGGGTGAGGATAGGATAAGGAAGAGGAAGGAAAGATCGCGCTCGGTCCGTGGCCCATTTGTCAGGGTACTGCTTTGGCATTCGCCTAGTGTTGATCGGAGAAACCATAGAAAACTACTGATCAAAGCAACCGGCCGTTAGAATTTTCTTTCAGACAGCGTATGAACTCGACCTATTCATGTAGCTAGTGTCGAAAATCCTGCCGCCGTCGAGACTCGAACCCAAGCACCTCCCGGTTAGACATCAATTGATGCCCTGAGCCACCTAAGCCAGTGTTGTTATTGCTGTTATGGTTATTCTTGTTGTTGCTCTTATTGTTGTCCTTGTTATTATTATTGTGGTTATTTATGTAACAATGTAGGCTTTCACGGCCGGAGTTGTAATCAACATTTTCAACAGCCGGCCCCCACCACAGTCCCGCTGGTACGAATATCCCCGCGGACGGGGCGGCTCCATCAGTCATCGTGGAACCATCGAAGTGGATTCTTCGTCCGAGACATCGCCACTGAGGATGTCCGTCGCTATTACGGTCGAGACGTTTGGAAGTATATTTTCCTATAGACCACGGCCCCCTAGCCCGGAAGAAAATATTGATTGTGGTTATTGTTATCATCATGTTAAAGTCGTTGAGAGCGTGGTGAGCAAAGCCGGCAGCCGGCTCGGCAGCGGCGTGGCGCCGGGGCAGGTGCGGAGGCGGGGGTGGAGGGTTCACGGGCGGTGACGCCAAAAAGAGGATCTCCGCGACGTTCCGCCGCGCGAAGGCGACGGCGCACGGTGGCTGTAAACTCGCCGACCGCGGGCAAAATCTTATTTTTCAAGACATTCCAGTTTACATGCTTGAAGCATTGATGAAAAGAAAAATATTTCGTTTTTTTAATTTTTTTTATTTCTTACCTTCTCTTACCTAGTTTCGTAAGGAGAGAAATTATGGATTGTAATAGCAAGACGGTTAATCGGAAGATGGTGAATTTTCTATATAAAATCTCTTATTCACGGGTCTTGGTAACGAAAAAGTGGATAAATTTTGTTCTTATAAATAGTAAATTAATACTTCCTCTAACACGTTGTGTAGGCTGAATACAGGTTTTGTGGGGCCTTGGAAACGAAAAATCGATTGACGGCAAACTTCTGTCTGTTCGTCTATAGTTAACGCTAGTGCCTAAACCGTACATGTTATTTCCAGGAAAATTACTATTCACCCATTGATTTAAATGAACTCAAGGGCCTCGTTTTTGCGTAATTTGTTCTTCATTTTTTCTTCTTTCCTTCTTTGTTTGTTTCTTTCTTTCTTTCCAGTTCTGTGGAAGGCTTTAGAGAATTTCTAGTAAGTCGTGTCCATAATACGTAGGAAATTGTGAGTTTTTATGTTTTAACTGTTACGTACTTTGCATTTTCAATTAAGTTTTCAAGTAGAAATGTAAATTAAGAAAATGAGGAAGGAACGATCTTAACAGAACATGCCCTGATTCTTTAAGGTTCTCCTTCGGACTTTCATTTTAATAGTAAGTAATCACGAAAACATTTGCACTTCTTTCCATACTACGTCACACAGTTTTTAACTCTTTTTAATGTTCAACAAATGAAAAATAAACAACGAACCTGTGTTGCCGTTCTCTCTGAATCTGAATCAGTGAAATTGTCGCTGATTCAATCAGTGAGAGCCGAAGTTACTGGTATCTTCAGTCGAAATATGTAGTTTCGCTGACAATCAGCGAATATGCGAATCTTTTCATAATGTACGTCGGCATTTCACTGGTCGTCAGTGGTAAAAGTGCCACGCCACCATCGCTCACTGATCGTTCAGTCGTCACGTTCAATTAGTTGTCACAGATTTCATTGATTCAATCAGTCAAGTTTCACAGATTCAAACAGTGGACCCGATTTTCACTGATTTTTTCAGTTCAATTAACTGATTGTCAGTGGCTGGGTTATAACTGACACCATGAGTGAATAGTCACTGTAAATCAGTATTTTTTTCACTGATTCAGACTGAGATACTTCACTAGAAATGTTATCCAGGAAGAACAGCATACGGCTTCCAACCAACTTTTTTGCGGTGTGTCGAAAAAGCGACCCATGCGGCCTCTGGAAGCCGACATGTAGGTTGGCACTGGATCTCGCTATTCAGCTGGGAAAGATCACTGCTTCCTTCCGGGATAAAAATCCATCATAAAAATACTCCCTGCACTTACGGGAGTAACGACCTTACCAGTTGACGCACTTGGAATCACTAATCAAGCAAGCAATAACAACAGTAACATCAATAACTAGCAATAACCTCAACATCAATCAGCCGATCTCGCCAGCCCATGAAAAAAGATCACCACCACCACCACCACCAACACCTCCCACCATTGAACATGCACTACACTTACGGGACTGATGACCTTAGCAGTTGACGCGCTCAGACTCGCTAACCAATCTAGAACCATGATTTACAAATCGCGGATTGGTCAAACGCGACAATCTACTCCAATTTTCTCCAAGTAACGTATTTATGTCCCCGATTTTTTTGAAACCGAGCCACAGTCACGTCGGCAGCGCGGGGGCGGGGCCGGTGGCTGTGGAGGGGGTAGGGAGGGGAGGGGAGGGGTGGAGGCGGAGGGCGTCGCCCCGCGCGGCGCCTCTGTTCCGACAGTTCACGCGCCCTTGCGTCCGCCTACGTGCCCCTACGCGCACGCGCTGTTCTCCGCGCGCGGAGAGAGAACGTAGCAGGGAATACGGAAAGCCTCCGCTGCTGCCCTGCGGGCGCTTTATGCGGACACGGCTTTGCTCTCGTGCGCCCGGGGCGCCGCGGGGCGGGGAAGATGCGATGCGGGCGGACGGGAAAGCTTCGGGCTCCGACAGCCACTGGATATCCGTTCTCGTATTCGTCACAAGGAATGTCTGCGTCTGAACTCGCGTTCACCGCCAATAGAAGATTAATCTCTACAATTAATATTACAACTGCACCAAAAAATGAAACAATAATAATAATTATATTATATTATAATAATAATAATAATAACAAAGTCCGAATACCTTAAAAGACATGACTGGGTGTGTAGCTACCTCCACTGGCAGATCTGTACCGCCCTCGAAGTTCCAAACACATGCCCCAAGTGGTACGAACACTCACCGAAACCAGTGACGTCTGTTGGATTGTGTACGATATTGTACGACCAACAAATTCAAACTCATCGGACGATAGCGGCAAACAAACCGGATATAGTAATCCGGGATTTGGCGAAAAAATCGTGTCTACTTATCGATGTTGCTGTACCTTGCGATCAAAACGTCGTTACCAAGGAGGCAGAGAAACGTCTTAAATACAAGAGTTTGGAAATCGAGATCATCCGAATGTGGGGCGTAAAAGCACAGGTCGTCCCGATAGTTATCGGAGCTCTGGGATTCGTTCCGCAAAATTTGAGTAAGAACTTGTCTAAACTCCCTGGTAATTCAAAAGACTGGGAAGTGCAAGAAATTGCTTTATTTGGAACAGCCCACATTTTGCGCAACGTATTGTAGAGGCACTGACAGTCACCGGATCTGCTCCTCAGGTAGCTGGTGCAACCTGGAGTATATTTTATCTTCAGCCGACTCATAACATCTTTAGTCGTGATGTAGAGCGAATAATAATAATTATTATAATAAGTATAATAATGATATTAATACACGTCGCAATGCATGGTATAACAACAACAGATCTCTTATCATAGGTGATACCACGAGTGCTTTGGAAATTGTCGATTAATCCCCGACTCGCGAAGCGAGGAGGGGATTTATCTGAGAATTTCCAAGGCACGAGTGATGTTTAATAGGACTATTCTACAAATGAAATTGTGTCCAACAGAGTTCCAAAATGCGCCAAATATTGAAAGTAACTGAAACATATGTTAAAATCAAAGAGGTTGTGTTATAGTTCACACGCGGTTTATTGGAAATCGACATAGCGATCGATGTTTGACTCCTCCGAAGATATAAGAGTCACAGTTGATGATTGGCCAGTATGAAGAAGCGGTAAGAAAAATCGGATAGAAAACGCGATAAACTTTTTGAGATACACCGCCCTGATTGGCGTATTTTGTATGTATAGTTAACAAAAAATCTTAAACTGAATATTCATTCTCGTATTCTCAGACGGGAATTTCTACATCTGATCTCGCGTGCTCCGCCAATATGAGGTTTTTTGTTATAAATTATGTTTTGGCTGTTCAAAGAATCGATTGCTTCAATTGGGAATCGATCTGGGACTCCCGGTATACGCCCAGTTTATCTAACCACTTGAACTACCGAGACGGGACCTACTGGAATAATATGACAGGTTGACAACGTCTTGATGTCATGGAGACTGTCATGACAATATTACGAAATAGTAAATGAACTATAATATTTGGGGGAGTCAATATCGTCGAATGTGTAGATGGAATTGGACGTAGAGGAAGGACATTTGTTTTTTGAAAGGTGAAGATAAACATAGGTATCGTAATTGAAAATCGTGAAATTAACTAAATGCTTTATTGTGGTTTTCAGTTTAACAACAATATTGTGCTATTTTCTTCTTCTTCTTCTTCTTATTATTATTATTATGAATAAATGTTCTCTGATATTTTGAAATTGAAAGCGTTTTGATTTAATATTATAGTAAGTTGCCATATTGAAATCTAGGGAGTATGCCATAGAATCATCAGCCCCAACAAATGTTAAATGACCATTTTTCCCCCATTAAGCAAATTTATGAATGTAAAAGTAAAATCCATCTCAGTACCAACACGACAAACTCTGCCATCGCCTTCCCCGCGTCCTCGCCCGCTTGGCCATCGCCCGCAACCCAAGGCATCTGCCGAGTCACCGCGCCCGTCCCGGCATTTCTCACTTTCTCCATTCACGGCGCCGCCGCCGCTCGCCCTCCCGCCCAGCGCCGCCGGGAGATTTCGTGCGGGAGCCATCGGGGCTCACAGGCACACGCCGGGAGTCGCCCCTCGGAACAATGGACGCCGCCGACGCCGCCGACGCCGACGCCGTCTAGGGCGGGCCCGCGGGCGATCGCAGGGCGAGCCGCCCGGGCGGGGTCTATTAATAAATTTCCCTACTGTTTACCCACTTGGGAAGGTGGCGCGCACGTGTGCTGGACGACACGTGCGGTGGAGTACCGGCACCTGTACTGCTGGAGGTGGAGCTTAGAGCTTGTCCCGGATGGGGCGGTCTTTCCTTCCTTTCCCTTGTATCCGTACCCTTACTTACTGTTACATGCACCACGCGACCACACTTGCCGGGAGACCAGTCGGGAGGTCAGAGCTTGTCCCGGGCGTAGACTAAGGATCTTTACTCTATGTCCCGGGTAGGGTGGTCTTTCCTTCCTTTTTGTGTTCCTATCCTCACCTCTTACTTTATTCCCACTTTATTACTATTCCCACTATATTCGCCCATATTTATTATATTCACCCATATTCCCACTATTCCCACCCATATTTATTCCCACTTTATTACTATTACTTTATACCTACTTACACTCGCGTGCACTACACCACCGCATATTCCGGGAGACCGGTCGGGGTCTTAGAGGTTGTCGCGGCTGGGGCAGTGCCCCTCTGGTGGGAGATAACTACTTGGGGAAAACTCCGCTAGCTGACGATAGGTCGGCGCCAGATCGCACCATCCAGCGGGGGATGAGCACCGCCTACCTCCCGAGGAAGAACGCGTTCTACACTTACGGGACTAATGACCTTAGCAGGTGACGCGCCCTGAATGCGGCAGCGATGGTGCGGCGGTTAGCGTAACGGACTGCTATACCCAAGTTCGCGGGTTGAAACCCGATCGAAGCTGTGGATTTTTAGGGGCGAAAAATCCTTCGTACGCCTTCCTTCGGAGGGGAAGTAAAGCCGGCTGTCCCATGTAAGTAGATTTACTTGCATGTAAAAGATCCTCGAGCCTAAATGACGCCTCTGAGTTAAATTCAAGTTGCCTGTTTCGTCGCCCAAGTAATACCATCTTTCTCTGCTAGTTGGAGAGAGGAACATAGCGAAATGTGGGTGGGACGGAAGAGCAGGCGTCATGGCCTGAGTCTCGCCACGTAAAATATGGCAATTCAATTCAATTCAAAAAATCACTAAACAATCAATCTATCACCTGGCCATGTATTACTCTTCTCTTGCGAGGCTGCAAACTTCGTGACCCCTGTGACATCACCCTTCTAGATAACTGACGTCTTGCGCCCCTGGGAGATTCGTGCGGGAGCCATCGGGGCTTAGAGGCAGACCCTTAGAACAATGGGCTCGCCGCGTCAAGGGCGGGTCCGCGAGCGATAGCAGGGCGAGCCCGGGCGGGGTCTATTAATAAATTTCCCTACTGTTTAGCCACTTGGAAGTCATTATACACGTGCGCCGGACGACACGTGCGGTGGAATACCGGCACCTGTACTGCTCGAAGTGCCAGGTGGTCGGAGATCAAAGCGTGGATTTATTTGTTGGCTCGACGTTGGGTTTGAGAGTTTCGTTTGGTATTTGCTTGCCGATGTTTAGGCTCCTCGTCGAAAAAAAAAATCGTCGATACTTTGCGGTGCGATTTAGCCCATTTATTGCCGTTGGCTCGGGAATGCGCTTTGCAGAAGTTTGGGCAACACAAGTACTTATTTTGATGAAGTAGAGGAAACTGTTTGTACATCGAAAAAAGAAGTCTGGCTAAACCAAACAAGAGTTGAATTTTATACCAGAGACTAGCGAAACTAGAATGGAACTACCAGGAATTACAGAGGGAGTGAACACTATTTCTGTTTATATACAATTAATATGCCGTTGGATAAGAATACTGGGATGATATATTTTTCTGAGGGCTAGTTAATCATTATTAAGTAATGTATGAACGTTATAATGTAACGAGTATCATATGAGTGCCCTAATCAACCACCATCGCGATAAATTATAATTCAAGCTGATTTTACGAATTATCGTATTACATGTTATACAACTCCATTTAAGTATTTCGTCAATACATAGAAAGAGTTTATGTTCCGAATTCACACAAAAATCTATCATTGTGTTGTAAAAGTTTAAGAAGAGCTATTAAAATAACAAGATATTGAATTGATGTATGAGAATGTGTGGAGACAAGAGGGCATTTGAAGTAAGATAATGAACTTTATATTAACCGAAAGGAGGAAAGAGGAAAAAGCGAAAAGACTAAGAAAAGGTAAGAAAAATGAGGAACCTGGAATGAATGGAGCAAGAGAAAGAAGGAAATAAGAAAGAACAGAAAGAATAGAAACGATGGAAATAAAGAAATGACAAAGAAAATAAAGAAGATAAATGAAAGATGAAGAGAAATGCAAGAAAGCTCAAGAAAAAACAAAATCACAAAGAATAAAAAACAAAAGATAAAGGCTAAAGTGAAGGAAGAGGAAAACAAAGAAGTACAGAGAGAATGGAGAAGACGAAGGGTAAGAAATGAAAAAGGCGGAAAGAGATAAAAATAACGTAAGTGAAGTCCCAGAGAAGGAAAAACAATAACCGATTAAAAGGAACAAGAGAGTATAGAAGAAAACGAAGAGAATAATAAAAAGAGAAAACGAAATACGAGAAAATACAAGAAAGAAAGAAAGAGAAAAAGAACCAAAGTGAATAGAAGAAACGACAAAAGAGTAAAATGAAGGGAGTACAGAGAGAAGGGAGGAGATGAAGAAATGAAATGATAAAAGAGAAGAAAAATAACAAGCAACGAAAAAGACAAGCGGAAAAAAGAACAAAAGCGACTGAAAGGAAGAAGAGAATGTAGAAGAGAAGCAAAGAACAAATAAAATGACTAGAAAACGAAAGAAAAGGAAATGCAAGAAACACGAAATAAATAAAGAAGGGAGTAGAAAATAAGAAACGACAAAGGGGTAAAGCGAAGGGAGAAGAGGAAAGATATGAAACGAAAAAGAGAAGAGAAGAAATAACAAGAAAAAAAGACAAGGAGAAGGAAGAACAAGGAGACAAGGGGAAGGAAGAACAGGACACGACTGAAAAGAACAAGAGAATGTAGAACTGAAAAAAAGAAAATTAAAGAAGACAAAATGCAAAAAACATGAAGAAAAACCTAAAGAACGAAAGAGTAAACCGACAACAAAAGGGTAAAGAGAAAGGAACTAAATAAGAAGGAAAGGGAATAATATAAGAGAACCAAAAATAAAATATTCGAAATGATGAGAAAAAAAAGCGACGGGAAGGAAGACAAGGACACGACTAACCGGAGCAAGGGTGTTGAGTGAGAAGACGAAAGTGCCAGAGCAGACGCCACCGGCGGCGTCGGCGTGTAGGAAGACGGCCGGTGCCATTTGCGTCCACGGGGGGGGGGGAGGGGGAGGCGCGCGTCTCCGGGGGCGGGGCGCGGTCGAAGGTCTCGGGGCCGACGCCCTGTCGGCGTGGGCGGGGGCGGAGCCGGCGGCCGGCGCGGTATAAAGGCAAGGCCGTTTCTGCCACCGCCGCCGTAATCGCTTCTGTGATCACCGTCACAGCCTGTGCACAGTGGCTGGATGTGCGTCGAGCGGACAGCGGGGAAGGAGATCAATTTGGGCGTCGCTTGAGCACGTTTCACGCGGTGCCACTTTTCGGCGAAGATCGTCAGCGGTGAGTCGGCACTTCTGATAGGAACGATAAACAGTAGTAAATTTAAATGTTTGTTCTACTCCTCAAATCATTGGGGTTCATTTAATGCTTACTGGTTTCTTCTGGTAGTGTTCTGCAATGCACAAGTGATTCGGAGGATAATATTATCGCATAGTTTATAAAAGCGACTTTTTTGGAAACTAATTTTGCACAAACTCTTACAATTACTCTAAGAAGGGACCAACTTGACAACTCGGGAAACAAATGAACGTCATGCATTGCGATGACAATACATGAGATGGTCATGAACGCATTTACAAACGTGCTAGCTGTATACGAACGCACTGACAAAATGAGTGCATGGATGTAACATTCAGTAATTTTGCCAACAATGACCAAGAAGTAGCTATCAAAGCGGTCCCTTCTTAGAGTAATCTCTCTATATTTCCGCTGACAATTTCCGGAAGATGCCGTTGGAGACGAGAGAAGAAGAAAACTAAAGTTCTTTATATTTTTGTCTTCTATTTCGTTTTCACTCGCTGCTTTACTGACTGAAAACTATATGTACCAATATCCCACCGGCGCCTGAAGTTGCTCTGTTTCATTTCAACTACTATCGATCACGTGATATTTACGCGCGTTTTTTCTTCGTCCCACTGGACCCTTGGACACGCTGCACCCAAGCTTGACTGGAGTTAGGTATTCCTGCAGGGGACTGATTTCCCCACCTGGTCAAAACTTGCTCCTTTCTTGCAATGCTGCCAACTCCGTGACCCCTGTGACATCACACTTCCAGATAACTCGACGTCTTGATTAAATGCCTATCTCTTCCGAGCTTGGACTCAAAGAAACACAGGAAACGGTGCAACGGAGCATACGATATGGGAGCGGCGAGTGTAAAGGCGTTGAAAAGACTTCGAGATTGTCATCGTGCGGTAGAGCATTTTCCTAAAAAAGAAGTCGTGAATATAAAGTAGACTTGTCTTGCAGACTTCTGGAATGTATACGGGAGTGTCAAAACACAAGGACGATTGAGAGATTGCCACGCGACAGATTCACGAAGAGAAGGATCTGACGGGAGGCGGCGTTGGAAGATAGAAGGGTAGGAAGAAGAATGGAGACCTGGCTGGGTAGAGTGGGAGATGAGCGGGTTCTGAGTTCACTACTGAAAAAATGAGGTGGAGGATCGTGGTTCAAATATCGAGCACGAGCGCACATTGCAACTGGTGATTTTATTGTAGAACCTCGCTCTCTTCATAGACTCTTCGAAAATTCTAACATTTCGAAAACCTCCGACATTTGAGACACATCAATACTTGGACCACCTGGACAATTCGATTTTTTTAAACTGGAAAATTTCTGCATGTCAAAATAATTACGAGACTCAATAGAAATTTTTAGTATTACACTCCTGTTTTGTGAAATTTTGTTTAATGCTATACATCACATAATTCCGAGGCGAGGGTGCGGACGATCGTCTGTAGAAGTGTTGTATAACTATTGAGTATTGTAATGCTGCATAAGCTAGGTTACACATACACCTTGTAAATAGTGTGAGTGATTTTGAGATGTTTACTTTTGTTAGAACTGTGATTCGAATGTTTGTGTTATTACGTAAGTGATAGGACTGATGTCCTTGTTGATTGATTGATTCGGGTTTCCGGGAGCGTCAACTATTTAGGTCATCAGCCCCGTTAGTGTAGTGCGTGTTTTTTCTCGGGAGGTGGCGATGATCTTTTTCCCCGCTGGATGGCGAGATCTGGCGCCGACCTACCGTCGACTAGCGGGGTTTTCCCCCAACCAGGTATCTCCCACCAGCGGGGCACTGTAGAGCCATCTTTCCCGGTGATGATGTCCTTGTTGTTATAGAGCGACTTTAAATATATAAGCCGAATGAATCAGAAAACATGAAGTCGGATGGACGCTGCACTTGTTACCCCTTTCCTAAAAAGGCCTTGCAGCGCCCCTGCATTCCTATCCACTAGCTGTTTGTGAAAGAAACATTGGCGACCGCGGCATTGGAGTGTGAGAGTAGCTAGGGCGTTGAGGGTGGCGGCGGGGCACGCTGGGCTGGGCGGGGAGGGGCGGGGCACCGGGCGGGGCGGGGCGTGCCATGGCGGGTGGGAGAAGCGGCGAGATTGCGCGTGACGGGGCATGGCGTGGCGGGGAGTGGTGTAACGGGGCGGGGAGGGGTGGGGCGCCTGGCGGGGTTTGGTGGGACGGCGTGGCGGGAGTAACGGAGGAGAGCGTCGTGACATGGCGGGGCGTGGCGGAGCTTGGCGCGGCTTGGCGGGGCGTGGCGGAGCTTGGCGCGGCTTGGCGGGGCGTGGCGGAGCTTGGCGCGGCTTGGCGGGGCGTGGCGGAGCTTGGCGCGGCTTGGCGGGGCGTGGCGGAGCTTGGCGCGGCTTGGCGGGGCGTGGCGGAGCTTGGCGCGGCTTGGCGGGGCGTGGCGTGGCGGGGCGGGGCGTGGGGTGGTAGGGACGGGGCGTGACGTGGCAGGGCATGGCGGGACGGGGCTTGGCGGGACGGGACATGGCGGGACGGGATATGAGGCTCGGCGGCGCATGGCGGGGAGTGGCGGGGCGGGACATAATGGGGCGGGGAGTGGAGGGGCGTGGCGGGATGCCGACGGGCGGACGGGACGAGCGGCAGGGCTTCGCGTGGCGGGGAGTGGCGAGGCGAGGTGGGGTGGCAGGAACGGAGGAGAGCGTCTTGGCGAGGCGGGGAGAGGTTGGAGGATGGGACTGGAGGAGGGGGCGGGCGGGGGTGTGGAGTGCCACTCCACGGAGCAGCAGGAATCCGCTCTCCCGCTTGGGTGGCGCCGCGTCGCCCGCAGCAGACGCGCCGCCGCCGATTCCTCGAATCTTCCTTTCCGAGGCGCTTTCCGCTCCTCTGCGCGGCGGCTCCCGATCCCAAACACGGTTTAATTACATGAGCTAATGAATCCATTAGCAGGCGCATACCAATACGCTATCTGGAACACCAAAGAGGGGGGAACGCCAGACGCCACAAAACATTGCGAGATAATTGAAGAAAAAAGTATATATTTTGGAACCAATGCTACATCTCGTATTTACCAATACCACACAGTTTCTGGGAGTTTGAGTTCAAAATCATTACAAATTTTGAGGAGTGGCAACCGTATATGTTTTGATCACTATTTTCTGTATGGAACACCGATTTTCTGTATATCTGTACAATGTCACAGTTACCACTAGAGCCAATAACTATTCTGAGTAGCTTTCCTCTCCTTTCCTCAGGTCGCCACGGTGCCAAACATCTCGTTTTATAGGTACATTTTTATCTTACTTTGTTGTAAGTCACGATTTCTCAGTCCTGAAGCAATACTACTAAAAGCTCAGTGATAACATTTATGTATCAGTGACATTTCTGTCTGCTATTTGTTTGCGATGGTATTTTCGTACTCTTTAGAAAAACCATGTTCTTTTTCATGTTTTCAATAGCAATTCCTTAATAATTAAATTAACAAGTGATTTAACAATTAAAACCAGTGAGTGATAATAACGGATAAATCTATTTTATCAGTAAAAACAACCATTACGTTGTATCAAATTTCAATAATCTATAAAAGAGCACATTCTAACGCACTTTCTACCCTTCAAAAAGCCGTTTCATGACCAATCTACGACGTGTCGGTCCGAACACGGCAAAAGGTCGTCCGAACCCAGCACCGTCAGATCAGCCTGCCATCGCCCGTTTGTTAGTTTCTCCCTGAGAAACGAGACAGGTTGTCGCATGTAGCAACCTGTAAGCACATTACACTGTCACACTGGAACCAATAACTCTTGCGGGCGAACAGGTAAGAAATCGCGGAGCGACGAACGACAAGCGGCCGAACGCCCACGCGCCCGTCGCCGAACCGCTACCACGGCTGCCAACACTCCATGAGACACTCGTCCAAATTTATTATTATTATTATTATTATTATTATTATTATTCCAATTGGCCACTGTGGACCACATTTATTTGAGTTGGTTCTTCCTTCCTCCCTTTCCTTCTTTTCTTCCAATTTCTTCTTCTTCCTCCAAAATTCTTTCATCGTCTCCCGATGTTTTTCTTTTTCTTTCTGTCAAGATGACTCCAGTCTTTTTTTTTAGATTTCTTATTAATTAAATTATTTATTATTATTATTATTATTATTATTATTATTATTATTATTATTATTGTCCTTAAACAAAATTATATTGATTAGAAAAAAATATGTAATTATGTGAAGATCTTCTGAGAAGGATGTTTGGAAATAACGAAATAAAGATTCCCTACTGAAATTTAAAAGTGTTCAATTCCAACTTTGTTGTATGGATGTGAAAGTTGAGCAAAAATAGCAAATACAACAAGCAGATAAAATACGATCAGGAAACAGGAGAAAGTAATTTCTCAGAAGGGTGGCAAGATATGAAAGAGTGGACAAAAATGAAAACAATAGTGTAAGGAAGGAAGTTGATGTGTCATCAATGAAAACGTAAACAAATGTAGCGAGAATGTCTTACGCATGTAAATTGATGAGTAAGATCAGCGCCGGAACTCACATGCCTACGGGAAGGAACCACATCACCTCCCGGGGTATAAGCTATGCGACGTTGAGGCATGATGTAGACGGGCAGGACGGGGTGGGGGTGGGTACAGGGGGTAGATCTATTGGAACGGAATGGGACGCGACGAGGGGGAAAAGGTGAAACGGGCTAGTCGAGGGAAAGGACGGACAGACACAGTACAGGGCATGAGAGTGAAGAAGCGGTCAGCAGCATGGAAACACGACAAAAATAATGACAGGGAGTCAATTGATTGAGTTTTTATATTCCGGTGTGAAATGATATGGTCCCCGTTAAGTGTAGTGTGTTTTATCACTAGAGGTGGTGTTCTTCCTCCACTGGCTGGCAAGTTACGGCACCGATCTACCG
This sequence comes from Acheta domesticus, assembly GCA_031308135.1. Classification (NCBI taxonomy): domain Eukaryota; kingdom Metazoa; phylum Arthropoda; class Insecta; order Orthoptera; family Gryllidae; genus Acheta; species Acheta domesticus. The sequence continues at coordinate 13,755,553 of JAHLJT010002630.1, forward strand.
TCGGCTAGCAGGATACTTCCTGCTAGGTATCTTCCACCAGCCGGTCAAGCTCTAAGCTCCTGAGTGGTGTCCCATCATGTGTGAATGTAGGGAGACTGACTGGTCGCCCATTATGTGTCCCATCATGTGGTGTAGTGCATGTAGTGCAAGCATGTGCATTTAAGTAAGACGTGAGAATCTGTCAAAAAGAGAGGCAAGATCTCGTGCGGTACGGTGCCAGTTTATTAGGATATTGCTCTGGATTTGCCTGGTGTTGGTCGGACAAACTAAATCGGAAAATTGCCGGGGTTATCTTTTCTTCCTCTTCTTCCTTCTGTCGTCACCCCTTACGCACACACACACACCCTACACTAACACATTTGACCGAAGACCAGGCGGATACTTAGAGCTTCTCCCGGCTGTAGGGGTGCCAGGTTTGTGGAAGATAGTACGTGGTTGGGGATAACCCGCTTAAGTCGACATAGGTCAACGCCGGATGGACCGGCCAGTGGGGGAATCTCACAGCCACTTCCCGCGATAAAAATATGCACTACACTTATAGGACTAATAACGCTCAGTTGAAACGCCTGGAATCACTAACCAAACACCGGGAGAGATGGCTCAGTGCAACAACCTGATATCACTGCAGTCCCTCTGACCGGGAGGTCCTAGGTTCCAGTCCCGACGGCGGCAGGATTTTCGACACGAGCTTGTCAGTTAGGTCGAATTCAGTCGCTGTCTGGAGGAGAATTCTAGCGACCGGCTGCTCTGATCGGTAGTTTTCCGTGGTTTCTCCGATCAACACCAGGCGAATGCCGGAGCAGTAGCCTAACATACGGGCCACGGACCGCGCGCGATCTTTTCCTTCCTCTTCCTTGTCGTATCCTCTCCTCTTACACACACACACATACACTAACACGCACTACACTACCACACATGCCGGGAGACCAGTCGGGAGCTTACAGCTTGTCTCGACTGGGGCGTTGTCCCGCTGGTGGGAGATAGCTGGTTGAGGGGAAAAGCCCGCTAGTCGACGGTAGGTCGGCGCCAGATCTCGCCATCCGGCAGGGAAAAGATCATCGCCAGCTCCCGAGAAAAAACACGCACTACCCTTCCAGGACTATTGACCTAAGTAGTTGACGCGCCCGGAAACACGAATCAATCAGTCATTCAACTAACCAAACATTCAATCGATCTCCGCCGAGCCAGTGCCATCCCGTGTCTCTTCACCCGCGCCGTCAAGCGCGTCGTGTTGCGGCCCGGCCCCGCCAGGCGGCGGGGCTGGCGCGCGTCGGAAGTTTACGCGGCCGTTAACGTAATGCAAATGCGCGACGCTCCTTCGCGCGGCGGGCGCTGGCGGCGGCCACCCGCCCCCTCGCCCTCGCCCTTGCCCGCCCGCCCGCCCGCCTGCTGATTTAGAGGCGTCGCCGCCGCCGATCGTTATTAATGGCGTGTAATCAAGCGGTCGTTAGACGCGCCGCTGACGAGGGCCGGAGAAGGGACGGAGACGGGTCGTCATTGGATGGGACGGATTGGATGGGAATTGGGAGAAGAGGAATTGGGACGAGATGGGTTGGGACGGATTGGATGGGAATTGGGAGAAGAGGAATTGGGACGAGATGGGTTGGGACGGATTGGATGGGAATTGGGAGAAGAGGAATTGGGACGAAATGGGTTGGGACGGATTGGGCCGAGTGGATGGGGACGGTTGGGATCGAAATGGGTTGGGACGGATTGGATGGGAATTGGGAGAAGAGGAATTGGGACGAGATGGGTTGGGACGGATTGGATGGGAATTGGGAGAAGTGGAATTGGGACGAGATGGGTTGGGACGGATTGAGCCGAGTGGATGGGGACGGTTGTGATCGAGATGGGTTGGAACGGATTGGGTCGAGATGGGGTGCGACGGGTTGGGTAGAGATGGGTTGAGGGGGGGCGGAACGGCTTCAGATGGGAAGGACGGTTCGCGTTGAGATGTGATGGGACAGATTGGGTGGAGATGTAATGGGACATATTGGGTCGGGATGGGATGGATTGGGTCGTGAAGGGAGGGGACGGATCGGGTCGAAATGTGATGGAACGGAGCGGATGGGATGGAACGAATCGGATGGAGATATAATTGGATTGATTGGGTCGAGATGGGATGGGATGTGACGGAACGGGCTGAGATGAGATGGACTGATGACAGTTCATGGGGGTCGATATGGGGTGGACGGATCGGATCGAAATAGGACGGGATGGATAGGGGCGAAATGGTAGGATATCATGGGACTACTAAATAGTCTAACCGACTAAATAGTCATTACTGAGACAAATCAGATCGTGATGGATTAGGATGTATCTGATCGGATCGTGACGGAATGGGATGAATCTGATCAGATCGTGATGGAATAGGTTAAATGGGATCGGGTCGTCTTGGGGTAGAGCGAATAGGATCGAAATGGGATGGGGCGAATCGGATTGAGATGGGATGAAACTGGCGATGATCCAGGATGCGACTGGGTGGAACGGGACGGGTGGCAGAAGTGACGGATTGGGATCCACCAATTCGGGATGTATTGGATCGGGGTGAGACTAGTCAGGAAGCGTTTGGTCGTGATGGGTTAGGTTGAAATCGACAATTCAAATAAGGAAACAGAAGAGAAGGTTAAAAGAGAACTTGCCAACGTGCCTAGTTATCGCACTAAAGAATAATCATGTTCTACATTTCAACGCGAATTCATAAGATTTTAGTTATAAGTAGTAATTACACTCGTCGGGGTTTACTACCACTGAAATTTTAGGAGAAGGCATTCGAAATGAATTTTAAGACACCTTTAACGTCTTATAAGAAAATATGGTTGTCGTTAACATTTAAGCACTTCGATTTATATTCCGTAAAAGGAAAGTAGATGTCATGCTTAGGTCCTAAATGTAGTTTGAGCGAGTTGTTTATACTGGTTTCATTTTGTAGTCACAGAATGTCCTTTTCTGCGAAGCAATTTTATTGAGTTCAGACATTTAACAGCGCTGTGCACCTTTTACGATGAATATTGGTTAGTTACTAACTGGCAACATACTTTTTGGTATGTTTTCTGCAGTTTATGTAACGGTCTACCTTTCTAATCAATAATAAAGAAGTTATTTTAAGTTATTTGAATAGTTATTTGTATCAAAAACTTCCATATTTTATTTGTAAATTTCTTGCAGAACAAAAAGAGCGTAATTGATAAATAAATAAATAATTTCATATTCAATCTATGCTGTGTTTAAATATATCTGTAGATTCATGTTCCTTTGATGAGAATGCTAGTGTATAGAAATATACGTAAATAATGAGATATTAGTGTCTCTAAATAAATATTCGCGAAACTTACATCATCCCAATCATAAACTTACATCACGGCCCTAACCTTGAGATACATTCTAAGTTTAAATTCTGGCTTGAGTTGGCCCAGGTAGCTGGCAACTGACATGTTATAAATTCACTCAATGAGAATGGCCTAATCACAACGAATGTAACAGGACCTCGTGCAACCCGTCTTAAATCAAGATTTAGCTGACAGAGTGGTGGAACTGGACCTGACTATAAGTCGTAATGTAATTGTAATTGTAACTAATGGCAGTCGTCTGGAAGGAACCTTGTATAAATTGAAGCGGTAGAGTGCTAATGAGTTCTACATATCACGATGGAGACGTAAAAAATGAATCGGATAGCATTTGTCTCGTTGCAATCTGACAATTTTTCTTCTATTCTGACTTGTTTGGAGAGTTTTTCGTAATGCTAATATGGATATTTCTGTTGATTCTTTTATTGATGCTTAAAATAAATATAACTGAATGATTCGCACTTTTATAACGTATGCGGTAAATTCATTTTTTCATAATTCGGAGTGACGTAAACACTAACGTTCTCGTTTCAGGCACGTTCGTTTTGTAGTGCGTTTCTGATATTGATGTAGGAAGTTAGTGTACGCGCACTTCGATGTGGAAATTTTAATTTAAATAAATATGGCCCACTTATGGCTTCTATTCCATCAGAATAACATTCAGCTCTTCACATTTTCATACGTGACTGAAGAACCTGAATAACAATGTTAAAGAATAGACGGAATACGCAGAAAAAGGGTAGTTAATTCCTAACGCGTTACTACCGTATATACAACAATTCTTAAGTTCCATATTCCCCATGTAACATAGCTAGATTTTAAGATATTTTCCATCCCCCTAAATTCAAATCGTAACGCACACAACACACATTCCAAATCTTTCCAAATACATATCTTATTCTCAACATATCATTTAGTAATTAAAAAATTGAAAATCATAATTATTCAACAATAGGTAAAAAATGTCATAACTGTTTGGTAAATTACTGGCATCTTCCCAAAAATTATGTGCTATTTATTTATTCAAATCCCTGAAAATTTTGTTAAAATTGAACAGGTAGAAATAAAAATTAAAAAACATAGCTTGTTATTGTTGCCATTTGTCTCCACCTAGCAACGGGGTATCACATTAAAAGCCTTGGATAAACAAGCAGAACGCTTCGTCAGGTCATGGAGACTACATCCAGTTCTCCGTTCCATGGAATGTGGGTTTCATGGTATAGTGTGCATGATTTGCTAAATATATTAGCAGTGAGTGATAACTTCATAGTATTTGGAGAATTTAATAAAGCATGGATGTAACATGTGTTGAAGTTTTATAATTAAATTGTTATTTTTATTGTTGACAAAGACTAGTACTTCTAAAAGCGATCGACGGGGAGTCGATGACGTATCTGAGACTCTCTGACGTCGCACCCAAGTTTCCGGATTCAAACCCGATCAAAGCTGTGTATTTTTAAGAGCGAAAAATGCGACTTTCTTCGGAGGGGAAGCAAATACGGATGTCCTATGTTGTAGACTTACTGCAGCGCAAAAGTTTTAAAAAGTCGCCTGTTTAAAACGACGTCGCTCGAGTGATACCGGACTTATGCTACCTTCATAAGTGTATTTTACTCTATTCTTACAAGACATTTAAAGAAAATATTTGGAGCCATATTTGGGAAAATTTTGAAAATGTCTCAGGGGTTTCATGTATAGTACCCCCAAAAATGAATGAACGTTCTTCAAAATCGCAGAGCTTCGACTCAGATCAGATCGACAGGGATTTATTTAGTTTGTAAAACATCCTATGCATTGTATAGGCGCTAGTGTTGTTTACAAACATGAGACGGACACACTGACAGACAGACAGATGGACGGACGGGCGTTTTCAAAAGAAACACCAACACTTTTTCGTAATCAAGGGACCCTAAACGTGTATTTCGCAAATATAACGTTTATATGTTTAAATAACGTGAAATGTAAACGTGTAAAAATAAAATGAGTTTGATTATATGAGGACTGACAGTCGGCCGCGACTATCCAAGCTTCAAAATATGACGCGACTTCCATGGAGTTAACCACATTATCATAGGTAATACCACAAGTGATTTGGAAATTGTCGATTAATCCCCAACCGCGAAGCGAGGAGGGGATTTATCTGAGAATTTCCAAAGCACGAGTGGTATTTATTAGAATTATTTCATGAGTGAAATTACGCCCAACAGAGTTCTAAAATGCGCCCAATATTGAAAACAACTGAAAGCTATGTTAAAATCAAAGAGGTTATGTTATAGTACAATGGCGGTTTATTGAACACCGACGTAGTGATCGATGTATACCGCCTCCTAAGATAGATGAGACACAGTTTATGATTGGCCAGAAAGGAGAAGTGGTCAGAAAAATCGGATAGAAAAAGCGATAAACTCTTTTGAGACACACCGCCCTGATTGGGGCTTTTTGTACGTACAGTTAAACACTATTGGTTGTAATTTCAAGAGTGGAATAGTTACATGAAAAGACGAAGTGGCGCAGTTCTCGCTGTTGCAGCCGGCGCGACGTCGCCGTGTACCCCTGCTCCCCTCCTCGGAGCGTTTTTCTTCCGGAGCGCGCACGCCGCCGTGTCCCCCGCGCGCCGGGGCGTGTCGCCACCGACAGAGGCCCCCCCCGGGGGCCCCGTGCCCCCGGAAGGGACGGCGGCGGAAGCCCCGTCTCGGATGTCAGCTGGGAGCGGCAGGTGGACGGGACGGCCGCCCCGGGGCAGACGACGATGCGGAGCAGGAAGGGGGGCGGGCATGCGGGGTGTTCGCTTGTGACCCACAAGATTCCTCCGAATAGCAGCAGTTCTTTCGCACCGGGGGAAACTAGTGGTGCTAAAACAGCACGAACTTTCTCGCTCGTATTTTCATGCAAAAGTACGGGAAAAAGTACTCAAATTTTCGAAAAAATTTACACGACCTTATTTCAAGATCTGTCTTTAAGGAACAGATTTGATTAAGGTAAACTCTCTATCTTCATAATTATAGTTGCAGGAGGACGTCGAAAAAATGTTGAAGTTTTGCAATTTTCGAAAAAAAAAAAAAAGGTACATGGGACCTGTACCTTCCTCTTAAACGTCCTTTACACTATCTATGAACAAAATTTAATCAAAAACGATGGAGCCATTTTTTTTTAAATTTGGAAAACGTTCGAGGGTCTTCATGTAAAGTATTCGAGAGACCGCCACGACACTCCTGTCTTAACGATCTCGGCCACAGGACCGACCGAAAGCATATTATTTATTTATTTGTTTATTTATTTATTTAATTAATTAATTTACTTATTTATTATTTGAATCATTCAACTGAACCTTCCCATTCGATCGAGTGACATTCCGTGGAAGCTGCGTGCTGAGGTGTGGAGGCGGGATGCGTCCGCGCGAAGGTGACCGTCAGCGAGGGCAGGGGCGGGGGCGGGGGCGCGCACGCTTTGCACGCGACGCGCGTCGCGGCGGCGCGTGACGCGCTCGGCCCTGGAGGCGCGCGCGTGCCGGCCCGTGCTCCCCGCGACATCCGCGCGAGCGCATGCACGCGGACGGCCGTGCCTGGCTCTGGAGGAGCGCTGAAGGAAGATCATTTAGGGTTTTTTAGTTTGGAAAGCCGCCCCTCGCCGATCCCCGGGGCCGAAATCGCTAAAACGGGTAGTAGAGACGTGATCGCAAAAGTATGTAGTACTGCATTCGCTAAAGCAAGCAGTAGATTGCGAAAGCATGCAGTAGATCGCTGCGTCATGTAGTAGATAGCTGAGTTATGTAGTAGATCGATATATCATGTAGTGGATCGCTAAGTCATGTAGTGGATCGCTAAAGTCATGTAGTAGATAGGTAAGTCGTGTAGTAGAACGCTAAGTCGTGTAGTAGAACGCTAAGTCGTGTAGTAGAACGCTAAGTCGTGTAGTAGAACGCTAAGTCGTGTAGTAGAACGCTAAGTCGTGTAGTAGAACGCTAAGTCGTGTAGTAGAACGCTAAGTCGTGTAGTAGAACGCTAAGTCGTGTAGTAGAACGCTAAGTCGTGTAGTAGATAGGTAAGTCGTGTAGTAGATAGGTAAGTCGTGTAGTAGAACGCTAAGTCGTGTAGTAGAACGCTAAGTCGTGTAGTAGAACGCTAAGTCGTGTAGTAGAACGCTAAGTCGTGTAGTAGAACGCTAAGTCGTGTACTAGAACGCTAAGTCGTGTAGTAGAACGCTAAGTCGTGTAGTAGAACGCTAAGTCGTGTAGTAGAACGCTAAGTCGTGTAGTAGAACGCTAAGTCGTGTAGTAGAACGCTAAGTCATGTAGTAGAACGCTAAGTCGTGTATGAGAACGCTAAGTCGTGTAGTAGAACGCTAAGTCATGTAGTAGAACGCTAAGTCATGTAGTAGAACGCTAAGTCATGTAGTAGGACGCTAAGTCATGTAGTAGGACGCTAAGTCATGTAGTAGGACGCTAAGTCATGTAGTAGGACGCTAAGTCATGTAGTAGGACGCTAAGTCATGAAGTAGGACGCTAAGTCATGTAGTAGATCGCTACGACTGTAGACTAGTAGTATCGTAGCGATTTAGGACCCAAGGATCGGGGGTTCAAGTCCCGCCTCGGGCATGGTTGAATTTGTGTTCGTCCTTTCACCACCTCTCATCACCATATCATGTCATATTCACAGCTACCATGACGTTAAACCAAATAGTGGTCTCTAATGACCTAGATGATGATGCGACCTAAAATAACAAAAACAAGTAGCATGTCGTGTGGCTCGTGGGCAGCATACTAGCTTCTTATGGTGCGATCCCGGATTGAATTCTCGGTCTGGGCAAAAATAGAGTTGTAGCTTTCCTTTAAACTCGTTTCAGTTTCTTAACTCTGTGACGAAGAAAAGGCAGGCGGAGTTTACTAGTTGCGGTGCAGGGAATACGTTATGTTCGTCACATGCCTTTCCTACTCCCAAGCATGGGAATTAAACTTGGCCCAGGCATGGGGCACACCGTTAGCTAGCCGGTCGGATAATCGACCGAAAATTCTAAATACATACGACATATGTTTTGGAAAGTAGCTCGTGGACAGTGTTCAGCATTCTGTGAGGCCGTCCAGGGTTCGGTTCCTGCTCGGAATAAAAATGAACTTTAGCTTTCTAATATAAATTATCGCAGTTTCTATAGTTGTGTGATGAGCGAAAAAATCTCGGCAAAACCAAGTAAGCTATGTACGGTGATATGAATAGGTCTTGCTCGCCACATATTTGGCTTACCTCCAGGTGTGGATAATAAATAAGAACAGGGCCCAGTTCTGGAAATATCAGTAGGTGGCAAAAGTAGGATTAATCCGACCCTAAATACTAAATGCTTACGTACTTTGAAAAGTATTAGAATCGCCTTAACAAAACGATCGCGAATTTTTGGTCGTAAAATCCGTGTTTAGGTTTGAGCGATAACTTCGCACATCAGAATTAAGGTTTAATAGTACTTCTCCAAAGATGACAAAAACTGGTGCAGGTGGCGAGAAGATACACACAATAGGGTACCCTACGTTGTGTAAATGTGGATGGTTGGATCTATATGTGGCACGCAACTCTGTCAGATTAGAAGTTTTTGAGCTAAAACTTGATAAATACTTCTCGAGTAAGATCTAATGATACCATTCCGGAAATCCTCGCTGTTTCGTAGATATGAACTGTTAAATTTTCGCCGTTAAATGTAAAAGGGGAGGGGCCACGTACACATGAAAATTTAAAAAATCATACAAAGAGGAACAGTGTGACAACCGAAGAATGTGGAGCCCAAAGACGTGTTGCTACCGACTAGTCTCTTCGCATCAACTACCGTTTGTGCCGTCGCCACTGGTTAATGCCCTTGGTCTCATTTGCAGTTTCGCTGTAAAAGTAATGAAATCTGGTCGCGCTAAGAGGAAATTCCGGCGGAAGAAGGAGCGACGTGGTGAGTAAAATGCATATTTCTCATTGTTCTCGCAGCCGGTTAGGATAATTTTCAGGTTGTGCGCGCGTACTGTTGACACAACACATGTACGCTCTGGCCGTCTTCTCACGTTCGCCCCCAAGCGAACAAGGTCCTCACTTTTCTATACATAACGCGAACGATAATTTCGCTAACTCGTTTGGTATCTCGAAAGGTTTTCATCACTTCGTCCACGGAAAACAATTAGGTAAACGCTTTAAATGAGATATATTTAAAAACAGGAAAAGGACATCTTAATTTTCATCGAATATGAGCATTATATCTGAAATGCCTCTATTTAGAAAATCTGATGAGTTATTTTTTTCACACTTTGATGGATTCCTTTGGTTAATATTTGATAACATAGCCCAGCGAAATCTTTTTTGTTTGTGGCACCGAGTTGAGCATTTCTCTATTCTTAAGATTGGTGAGCTGAATAGAAAACCTTGCAAATTTTGCGTATAGCGTACGATTTTCGTGCTATGTAGAAAAGAAAAATTCAAACTTTTAGTTATTTGTTTCCAGTAAACTCATTTCACAATGCTTAAACACTATAAAATATAAATAATGTTAATGTAACTGATACAGTATTTTAAAATGAGTAGTGAATAAAATCAAACTTACCGCGGGAAATCTATTTTCTCCTCCGGTTTGATAAAAACAATCTGTGATAATTGACGTTTGTGGGTCAGGCGAGTGTTTTCTCTTTTTAAACATCAACAATAGTCAGCCATCATGGAGACATCTCATCGAGTCTGTTTTCTAATTTCCATCTGTTTCATATCCCAACGAAATCGTTATCCTTTTCAATTGTTGTTCTAAGTTTTCCGGAAAGTATTCAAGATGAGAATGTAGAAAATGTCACTTCAAGCTCACATTACATACGGATTTCTTGAATTTTTCTTGCAGCGTTTTAACCATATTTTGTATGAAATACCTTTAGCATTGACTAGTTATGGATGTCTACAACATCTGTGAATGAGATCTGAACTTAATGTTAAAGTGAAGTTTATTTCAGAAGCCATCATTCTTTATTACTTGGCGAGTATGTGAACGTCGAAAATGTCTTCTTTTACTTTTGTTTGTGACGGACATTTTGAAACAACACATTGTGGAGAAGAGCAAGTTTTTGTCCGAGTTGTTAAGAAATTACTACATTATTTTAAGTCTGATTTGAAAAGGGTATGGAAAAAAATTCTGTGAGGCACTTAGTCGGCAATTTAATACATTTTTGTCCTGTTTTCAAGTACATTTTTTCCAGCTAAGTTCTAATTTCCCAGTATCATTTTTCTAGCTCTGGAGTCACATTTACATGAGAACAAGAAACATGTAAACAACAAGAAATAGAGATTTTCCTCCTCTTGTATAGGAATATTTAGATACTTTTCTGCACACAAAGCGGAGAAAGAACTGTTGTTGGTGGTGCTGAAATATTACACCTGGTCCATATGGCACGAGTCTTATTGCTAATGACATATTTGGATAAACGGTGGCTGTCTTGTTTTTTCTTTTTAAATATAGATATTGTACTTGAATAAAAAAAGTATCTTTGTAATAATCTTGATGTTCAAGCTAAACCATAGGAATTCGAAATGTCACAATTGGCCTCCGTTGAACCATCATCGTAATTTATTGACACAAGTTCTACAAATGAAGTAAACGTTTTGTGTTAATCGCCTAATTAAACTTTAAAATAGTCTAGTTATATTTATTTTCTGTTTCGTGATCACACAGTACCCATGTATGTAACAAACATTTCGAATCGTTCACACGCCTGTATTGAAATTCCACTCACATAGCAGAACAAATATCATTTTCTAATTAGGACATTCAATATACTGCGAATACATAATATTTTGGGCTGCAAAATCTTCGCAGACCTAAGTAATTAATATTCACCTATTTTCAACCATTCTTAGCTGACTTTTTTGTCGAAAGAACTAAACAGCAATTAAATGAATAAAAACCGAGACAAGATTAATAACAGTTGTTAATGGCAAGGAAATGGTTATGATCCACTTAATCCAGTCTTTGCCAGATGAAATTTTCTTGCTGGAGACGAAGCCATTGAGTTTGCTTGGTTGTAAAATACGAGAACCTCATTTAATAACTTTACTTTGAAAATGATGGCAAAATGTTCTGATGATTAGCACAAATGATAATTATTCTTTTTACAATGTTCATTATAGTGGAATGAAAAAAAATTAAAAATTGAATCGTCGAAGGTAATGAATATCTAGTTAGTACGCAGACAACTACGTAGAGTTCAGTTGTATTACAGATGAAAATGTTTGTTTCTTCAGATTCACCGATACAATTTTAGGCGTTTAGACTTTGTAATGCAACATTATTTGAGTAATTATTCACAAAGAAATACAGTTAATTTTGCAGTATGAGAAAATTTTATATAATAATAATAATAATAATAATAATAATCTACCCTTTTTGTGGTCTAATAGTGAATATCCTGCCACAAAACGAAGAAATCTCATTTCTGCAGACTCAGTTCTTCGCAGCTGATCTGATGTGAATGTGAAAAAAGTGTAGATATCAGAGAAGAATTAAATATTGAGCCAGTTGTAGAAATTATAAAGAAATGTCGAAAAAAATGGAGAGATCATGTCCTGAGAATGCCACAACAAAGGCTAAGTAAAATAATCTTTCAATATGCACCAAAAGGAAAAAGAAGTGTAGGAAGACCCTTAAAGAGATGGCATGAGCAATGAGACGGAACCGATCAAACGGTCTAATCCTTGCTGTCAATGAATAATAATAATAATAATAATAATAATAATAATAATAATAAACTGGAGCCATCCCGAAGACCATGCAACAAAGTCTCAAGGAATTAGATCTTCCAGAAAACTTACGGAAGCTTATGCAAAAGGTTACCATCGTCTCAACGGCCAGAATCGTCAGGAAATTTGTAGGAAATCAACGTGAATAATTAGATTCAAAATTATAGCCATAATTTGTATTGTAATTATGTTAATCTGTACAATTTATGTAGTCACCGTAGAGATACGAGATAAAATAATAATATAATAATAATAATAATAATAATAATAATAAAGACAATTATTTGCCGACCTCGATTACCGAAGTGGCTACAACGTGTACCGACTCAGCGGCTTGATCTGAAGGGGTGCGGGTTCGGGCCCCAGCATGGGCGTGGTTGTTTGTCCCTTGTCTTTCATGGTGTGTGTTGTCAAGGAAGGCCTTGTGAGTCTACTGACCACAGGCCGAGGACCCCGTATGTGTGTCTAGTGTAAAAAGGTTAATATGTGTCCCCATAAGGGACATAGTGGGTACCCGACGCATCCACTGAATCTGGAAAAAGCCTCAGGAAGAAAAAAAATAAGTCAATTATTTATCCTGAGTAGTGCTGTTATGTGGAAACAAGTTAACAAAATTCAAACTACCTATTGCCATATTGCATTTTATTTCATTCTTACAAAATCACAACTCTTAATCTCTAGTTGCGATGTAGGATTACGGATAGAAGTGGAGTCCAAATCCATTCGAAAGATAAGAGTAAAATCAGACTCTTACAGACAACTGAAAAACTTCACTGACTTCCTTAATTCTATACATGCTAATATACAATTTACAGTAGAGAAGGAAAATGAGAACAGAACCCTTAACTTTCTAGACCTATCCATCACTTTAGTGAATGACAGACACGCTTTTGACATATACAGGAAACCGACACACACCGACACAGTAATTCATAACCGTTCACAACATCCACCCTCTCACAAACACGCAGCATTCCATAGTATGGTTCACAGATTGTTCTCAATTCCTCTCTCCCCTAGGAACATCAAGAAAGAAATTCTTATCATTAAACAAATAGCTACCAATAATGGCTACAACGACTGTCTTATTGACAACCTTATCAAAAGAAAAACTATCTCCCTTAACACAAAAACATTAACTTCACTGACTCCCACGCACACAACACACACGCACACCAGATACACCATCCCCTTCTTTGGAACACTGTCACTCAAAATTGCCAAAAAGCTCAGTCAATTCGACATACACGTCACATTCAGCACACCAACCTGTCTCCACACCACACTCTCCCACAACAAAGATCCGATCCCCAAGCCTCTATCATGTGGGGTGTACTCCATTTCCTGTGGTAGTTGCAATGCTAAATATATTGCCAAACCGGAAGATCCTTTAAACAAAGGATCAAAGAACACAGACAAGCTCTCACACAAAAAACCACACATTCACACTTTGCCAACCATCTATTAGAACAAGGACACTCGTTCAATGCAGACACCGACGTCAAAATTTTAGAAATTGAAAACAGATACACACATAGACTTAAACTAGAAGCAATACACATTAATAATTTATTAAACAATCCCCAACACACTATTTTAAATGAACAGATTCCTTCTCTCTCCCCTCTTCTGAAACTGGCCGCTTCCAAAGCACATTAACCCCTCTGCCTGCCTCTTTTCCGCCACCCGCCGGGGCCTTTCCCGCAATGGCCATTTCCTAAAAAAAAAACCCGCGTTCTCCCCTACCTCCATTGAACGTTTCCTTTAAATAGCGTACAATGCCTTCGCCCTTCGCTGTCTGTCTGGACTGAGGCCCACAGCCGCCTCTAAGAGGTATGTCAGTTTGCTCACCTAAATTTATTAATTCATTTATTTATTTAGTTACATATTTATTCATTTTCTATTTTCACCTCTTTTCAAAATGTACATTTGTATTCAAAATTATGTTTCCATCTACACATTTTATATTATACTTTTATTTCACTCCAGTTTGCTTCATAATATTATTTGTAATAGATTCCATTTATTTTATTTAATTTTCATTTGTCATTTTTAAAAAATCTATATGTCCATTTCACATTTTACATCTCTTTAAAATCCAATTCTTGAAAGTTTTTAATTCTTTAAAAGTTTTAAATTTTTTGTAATTTAGATATATTATTATTATTATTATTATATTATCATTATTTTGTAGCACTGAAGATGGCCGCAATGCGGCCGAAAAAGCTTTATGCGAAAATAAACAATTACGATGAGGAGCCTACATCAAATATTGATTTCATTGATAGCATCGTAAATGCCACACCATTTCCTACTACTAAGAGTAAAATCTCTTAGTTTACGCAAGCAACTGAATTCGGAATCTTTTAAAACTCCCCAATTGACCATGAGCAACCTTATCTCTTCTATGGGAATATGAAGCTCAAGTACGTGAGCCGAAAGTAAAATGCAAATTTAACAGACGTGATAAAACCGCGTTTGATTTTATAAAAAATGACCTTCATACCAAAAGTTTTGCCAGAGTTCCCAGGGTACTTGAGAAAACACACATGGAAGCACAAACAAATAAATAAACTCAAAAGAGCTGCACGCAGATGACTAAATTCCATTTAGAGATTAAGATACATGAACTCTAGCAAACAAATGAAGTAGCCCCATCTCAACCTGCTGTTCGGGAAATGTAACCAGGTATGAGAAGCAAATTCCACAAGTCCTGTTAGGAAGTCGTATTTCGCCGCATTCTACAACAACACGATAATGACTCTTCCGAAACGCCCCAGGGGCGGGCACGCATACGAAATGAGACACTCGGAGAGCGGAAGACCCCACGGCTATCGTGTGGTAAGTACATTCACGGGTGAGAAGGCGCCAAGTACTTTTAGAATCCCGATAAGAATGACACGCGCGCATAGCTAACGAATATTTGCATCGCGACGCCGGCAATCAAGGCGCGAGAGAAAGGCAACAAAAAGCCATCCCGTCGAGGACATTTGCTCGGAGATAGTGTGGCAAAGCGAGAACACACGCACGTACTTGAAAAGGGTTTTCCTCGATTCATCTCGCGTAATGACGGAATTTCGACGGAAATGTTATGAGTCTTGCGTGGCCGTGAGGTTATTACTGGGAAAGGAGGTTGTTGACCATGAGCTGCGTGGGAAGAGTAACGCCTATTTACACAAGCACTTAGAGAAAGCACGGGTGACTTTCACTCTTTTATTCCACCCCCGCACCTCAAGTTCTTCGGGAGCCGTTTTAAAATTAGTCTTTTCGGTGAGTAATTAGGGGAATAAAAAGCTGTGAAATGTCTTAGTAAAAAGCTTCACTAAGAGAGTTACGTGAGACTATTACTAGAGATTCTCCAAAATGACTTAGAGAAAGGGAAATTGAAGGAGAGTGTCACACACACACAAAGCTCACACACAAGGCGCTTTGGTGTTCAAACCTTTTTAGGAATATTCATTTTGTAACGTGTACCTCCAGGGAATTTGAGAAAATATATTTTGTCAAAATTTGTTTACATTTAAAGAAACAAATGAAGCAATCAACAATATTTATAATTTTTTGATTGAAAAATAACGTATACCTTTACGTTTGCAACGACTTGAATTAGTCCAACGAAACTGAAGTAACATCAGTTGTCACACTGGAAGCATTTGACATATTTCTGTCTCGAGGGATTCTTCCAACCTATTGGGAAAATGGCCAGCTCAGTATCTTCATTTCAATACAAACTCAGCTCAAAAGGTCGCAGGTTCGAATCTCGCCTCGACTTGGAGGTTTGTGCGTGTATTCGTGCTTTTTCGTATACACGTGTTCCTCTAACACTAATGTATGTATAATGTGACGTCGTCATAGGATGAGGAAGAACACAGACACGGAGTTGACTGTACATATTTATTTACAAGTTATTACACTATATACACTCCTAGGGAACACTCCTAAGGAACGCTGCTCTCCACAGCACTCCGACTCCTGAGACGAGCCGCCTCAGTATTTCCCAAGAGAAACCCCAGCTCGCTACACTAGCGCCGCCCTTGGTCTCTTGTCCCGTGGCGAAAAGCCACGCCTCGCAAGACACTGCTCGCGATCACCTCCGCACATCGCTACGGTCAAACTCGACTGCTCAGGAAGCTTATTCCCCCCCGCCTCCCTCGCGAGGCATCACGCGACCGACCTCCCACGCACAAAGCGTCATTTCCGCTCGAGATTTGGCTGGCTGCAGATGTAGCCTGGCGTCCATCTGCGAACGATTTCTGTCGTCACACATCACTAGTGCGAACCGACAGCCGCCTTCTCAGACACGCCCCCAGCGGAGAGACCCTCGAGAGACCCCGGGGGTCCATCCGCCCCTGCGCGGCACGAGAGGACCAACCCCTCCCCCTTGCACGACTTGTGCGGTCGGTCGCGCCCAGTGCTGTGATGCTACAATAAGCACCTTGCTGTAAAATTGTGGATTACTTCATAAATCTTTCTGATGTTTGAAAATTGATGACAGGTTGAAAATGAGGCAGATATTATTCACATGCAACTCATAATAGACCTAAACGCTTGAAAAGCGACTATCTGAAGGCGAGTGGATGAATTAAAAGAAATAAAATATAGGATCTTAGAGACAACGCTAAATGTACCTCGCTGTATTACTACTAATAAATAATCTTGCTATCAGCTGCTTGTATTCAAATCTATTAATTAGATAATTCTTCCTCGAATTCAAGTAGTCAAGAAGGCCACATATCCAGCTAACTAATTATGCCCAGAATCTTCAGGTGTTCCAGTGATGCAACGCGATACAGGCAGGACCACATCTCATCTTACTACCGCCGCACTCTGGAGATTGTGAAGGATATTCAACCTAGACTTTCAGAGAGACCCAACGATTTAAAATTTGGAGGTACGAGCGCGGCCATCACTTCATTAAATATCACATCCATCACTTACGACAACAGTGTCAAATATTGTTGTAGAAAGATGTGAACCCAAATCACACACTAGCAAAGTAAGTCGATCCACCTTAACTAACTATACGTCACAAGGGTAAAGAGGAAAAAGATGAGAAGGAGAAGAAGACGATAATGATGAAGAAGAGGATGAAGAAACAGAGGAAGAGGAGAAGAGAAAAGGAAGAAGACTAAGGGGAAGGAATTGTTGATGATCCTCGAGGAAGATCGTCCAACTCCCCCTCATCTTCTTTCCAATAGTCCTCAATGGAAAAAACTGCATGTTACAGGCATTAAATACAATATTATCTTATACTTACTTGTACAGTATGCTTGTGCAATTAATTAGAAAAAATCTAACATCGAAAAACCTCATTGCGCCCGAAAGAGCCAATCATCTGACTAAGTTATTCTTCCCGATGTAGAAATATTGGCTCTACGAGTAGTTCGCGAGTCCTTATCTATCTCGTAAGTCGGTGTCTGCCTGTATTTTTCTCCCGCACCCCATGGACATTCTCCGGAACCTGTTGTAGAACCGCATAACCTTAGCACATCGACACGTGCTCCCATGGGCTGTTTGCCGGCGGCGTTGCACGAAAGAGCATCGAAATTCCCTTACCCTCCCCCTTTTATTCCTGTCGATCCCTCCCCTTTCCTCTCGCTTGCCTTCCTCCATTGGAGCTATGCGGTCGCCGGCCGCCGCCGCCGTCGCAGCACGATTATGCAAACGACACGTCGCGATAACATCTGGGCGCGAGCCGACGCCTGCGCTGGTGGCGACGGACGCGGTGGAGGAGGCGGTGGCGGTGGCAAAGTAGGCAGCTCTGGTGGCCGAAGTGATGCCGGCGAATGCAGTGCTGATAATGGAAGAGGTGGTAGAGATGGAGGTAGGGTTTGATGAGACGGAGGATTAGGTGGAGTAGAGGAGATGGAGGTAGAGTTAGATGAGGTGGAGGAGCTGAAGTTAGAGGTAGATGTGAAGATGCTGGAAAGGGAGGTTTAGGTGGCGGACGAGGTGGGGGATAAGGTGGAGAAAGGCAAGGAGGTTAAGGTGGAGAAGGAGGATGCCGTTGAAGTGGAGAAGGCGGTGGCAGTGGCGAAGGCGAAGTAGGCAGCCCTGGTAGCTGAGGTGATGCTGGCGAATGCAGTGCTGATAATGGAGGAGGTGGTACAGATGGAGGTAGAGTTTGATGAGATGGAAGTTTAGGTGGAGGAGCTGGAGGAGGACATAGATGTGAAGATGCTGGAAATGGAGGTTTAGGTGGCGGAGGAGGTGGAGGATTAGGTGTAGAAGGCGAGGAGGTTTAGGTGGAGAAGGACATGAGGTTAAGGTGGAGGAAGAAGTGGCGGTTTAGATGGTGGAGGAAGTTTAGGCGAAGGAGAAGGTGAAGATTTAGGTGGGGAAAGTTTAGGTGAAAATGAAGGCGGAGGAGGAAGTTTAGGTGAACAAGAATGTAGAGGTTTATATGGAGGAGGAGACGGAGGTTTAGATGGTGGAGGAGGATTATATGAAGGAGGGGGTGGAGGTTTAGATGCTTTCAAGTGGTGAAGGAGGTTTAGGCGAAAGAGAAGGTGGAGATTCAGGTGACGGAGGACAATAAGAAAGAAGTTTAGATAGTGGATGCGATTGAGGTTTAAGGGGTGGCACAGCTGTGCTTCGAGTACTGGCTGTAGCAGCATTCACAGCATACTTGTTTGCTGTGACTGCAGCAGCGGTGGTGTTTGCAGGGATAGTAGGGTTGGAGTGTCGTTGCCGCTGGCGGCTGTGGCGATGGCTAAACTGGTACCATCGGTCGTGGCGATAACGAAACTATGTTTCAATGGAGACAACAGCTGTGGCGGCAAGTGGTGGCAGGGTGACTGGAGTGGCGACAGGATTTCGGACGTGGTGTCTGCGATGGTGGAGGTGGTAAGGCGGTCGACATAGCGTTAGCGGTGAAGGAGATCGTTAAGCAGTGCCCACTTGGCGCCGGCCGCGCCCCTCTCGCTCTACATCCCACTCTCCAAACGCCTGGCTCCTCGTCAATCTGCTTCTCTGCATTTGAAACCCATACGCTCTAAGTCAGGGCTGTCCAATTAGAAGGGCTTATGGCCCACATATAAAATTCTAGTTAACCCGCGGGCCGCACAGTAAAGAAGATGTTTTTTACACTAACAACTCGTATTATACTGAAACAGATGTATATTAGATACGACTATTATTCAACAAACTTAATGATTAATGTACATACGAGAAAATTAATATATCATTAATTAAAAATAAGAGTTGTAAAATTGTATTGTATTTGGTTGGTATAATAAAATTTTTCAAATCAGTCGCGAAGTAACTAATCAGTCAATTGGATAGTATTTGAGGAGACTTTACAGATTTCTTCATTGACATTGTTAGTAGTGAAATAGAATTTCTAATGATAATTTTTTTGTGTTTTTGAAAGACTAGAAAATAAAATAGTTTCTGTTACCGAGAATAATGAAAAAAAATGATATTTCATAGCTGAAAGGCTAAAAGACATTTGAACATGCATGCAGACCGTGGGAGGATGTGCTGACTGTTCGTTATCAAAAAGAGCAGTATCTTCAGCGCCATGACAGGCCTTGACAGAACAACCGCAGTAGTTGACCGCGGCGAGCTTCCTGCTTGTGCGGGCGTACGAGTCTCCAGGGACCCGGAGGCTGTGGACGTACATGGAAGCGGTGGCCAGCAACGAGGCGGCAAAAGCAGAAACAGACAAAAAGACGTCGAAAGAGGGGGAACTTTATAAGGAGCAAGAGGTTAGCTCATCTGGCTGGGTTGTTGACGGACGAGGTACTACTTGAGAATCTGACAGTGGAGACATGAAAGTAAAGGATAGGCACAAGAGAAACTCAGATGATGGAAATAAAGATGATCCTTAAAATTAAAATAAATAATGGACAAAGTACTTTGAGGTCTGAAGAGATAAGAGATAATAAAAACACGTTTAGCCGAAAAATGTGTACAAGATTTATAAAAAAAAGGAACAGATAAAGATGATGTTGTTCATACACAGCTGACACTCAAATAAAACAAATTAGGCTGGGTACGTAACAACCATATTCGCTTCCCGTTTTCAGAAATATTATTTTGTGGTTTTGTTAACTATTTATTGTCTGGAATTGGAACTCCGAAAATATCTAGAGTGCTAATTTCAAATTTGCACATAAATTAACAGAATACTAAGCAGCTTCAGCCACGTGAGAGGAGTCAGTTGTTTCTTTCGACACTTACAAAGGCTGGAGAATACAAAATAAACGTAACAGTTTAGTTATTGCCTAAAAAATTCGATTGATCAGATATTCGATCACGAAAATCAATCGAATACCTAATGTTACAAGATTATTATCAATATTGATTTCTCATACTTTATGTGACTATTGCATTTTCATACTGTGTGTCACTCCATTTAACACAGTTGATGCCATATGACGAGGAGAAAAGAAACTTCAGTTTTCACGTGTGCCGTTTCAGAACAGCCAATTTTTGTTGTTTCATGACCCTAAAGTCTACACATTCGCCAGCAGTATTTTGGCTGCAGGCCTCTAATTTCAATTCTATTTACTTTTTTGTAATAGTTCTGAAAGATGCTACCTTCTTGTTCATCCTAACGTGTACGTTATTACCTAAACGTTGAATATAATTTCAAGTGTTTTAAAAAGACTCTACGCAGTGAAGAAGTGAAGGAGTGGTTCCTTTTTCTTCTTCTTAGCCGTTTGTTTGACCCTTATGTGGGTCTTACGGCGCCTAACTTATTTTTCCACTTTTCTCTATTGTTCCAAGCCCCAGGAGGTATCTGCCGTCCAGCCAATGTCTTCTTTATGTTGTCTCTGCAACCAGGTTGGTTGGTTGCCAATCCAAAAGCTTCTTTGGAAGTCTATTGCGCTGCATTCTCTGCACGCGTCAAAACCATTACTGTTGTTTCCTTTCAATTTCAAACACTATATTCTGCTTCAAACCCATGATCTCTTTAATTCTTTCATTTCGTATTTTTTTCTTCTTGAGATGCCAGCCAATCTTCTAAAAAAGTCCATTTCCATTACCCTCAACTTTGTACTCATTTGTTCTGAGAGTTGCCATATCTCAGCACCATATTGTACAACACTTCGGATTATAACTCTATATATCATGAGTTTTGTTTCTTTACTTACGTTCTTGTCCCATAGGGATAGAATTCAGAGAACCGATGAGTTTTCTGCCTTGTTTAATCCGTTCCACAACCTCTGTCTCTGAAGGAGTGGTTTCCTTCGCGTATAAAACGCTGCGGCGAATGTCGAGGGCAAGGACACGCTCTGGCCGTGCGGATCGGCGTACGCACCGTCGGCGTCGGCGGCGGCTGTGACGTCACCCTTTGGGGCCTTGGCGCGAGGCAGCGCGGGGCGCGCGGATCCTCAAACCGGCTCCTCGTCGCCCGCGCCCGCCCGCCCGCCAGTTCCCGTTCCTCCTAGGCGCCGCCCCGCCCCGTCGGCTCCCGTTGCTCCCCGTCCTAGCCCACCCGTGCCACGCCCCGTCCCGCCCCGACCTGTCCCGCCCTTCACTTCCCCGCACCCTTGCACCATCCCGCACCGCCACGACATACACTGTCCCTTCCCCCGCCCCAACCTATCCCGCCTTTCACTTCCCCGCCCCCTTGCATTATCCCTCCCCGCTCCGCTCCGCCCCGCCCCGCCCCCCGCCCGCACCATTTGCTCCCCATCCTAGCTCAACCGTGCCTCACCGCACCACGTCACACCACGCCGCCCTGCCCCGCTCCGCCACGCCCCGACTCTACCCTCCTCGCCCTTCCCCGCCCCTCTCCGCCCTGCCTAGCCCTGCACCGCCCCTACTCGCCCTGCATCGTCACGCCAACCCATTTCACGCCACGCCTCGCCACGTCCCACCATTCCCCTCCCCGCCATATCCGCCACGCCATGGTCGCCCCGCCTTCCTGCCCCGTCCCTCTCCGCTCCATTCTGATCCCCCTGCCCGACCC
>JAHLJT010002630.1:13778559-13857154 GCA_031308135.1 Acheta domesticus
GTGCGATTTTTCTAACTCTCCCCTCAAACCCCTATGGCCACGATGGAATATCACACGGCATTGCGCGTCTTTCTCGCTCGTGTCGGTATAGTGGATGTTTCTAACTCTGCCTCTCTAGCCCCTATGGCCACGAGGAATATCACACGGCATTGCGCGTCTTCTCGCTCGTGTCGGTATATTTCTTATAGTGCGATTTTTCTAACTCCTGCACTACATCTAGCCCCTATGGCCACGATGGAATATCACACGGCATTCGCGTCTTTCTCGCTCCTGTCGGTATAGTGCGATTTTTCTGACTCTACCCCTCAAGCCCCTATGGCCACGATGAAATACCGCACGGCATTTCGCGTCTTTCTCGCTAGTGTCGGTTAATAGTGCGATTTTTCTGACTCTGCCCCTCAAGCCCCTATGGACACGATGAAATATCACACGGCATTTCGCGTCTTTCCTCCCTCGTGCCTGTACAGTGCGATTTTTCTAACTCTGCCTCTCTAGCCCCTATGGCCACGATGGAATATCACATGGCATTTCGCGGTCTTTCTCGCTAGTGTCGGTTATAAGTTGCGATTTTTCTAACTCTGGTCTCTCTAGCCCTCATGCCACGATGGAATATCACACGGCATTTCGCGTCTTTCTCGCTCCTGTCGGTTATAGTGCAATTTTTCTAACTCTGCCCGCAAGCCCCTATGGCCACGATGGGATATCACACGGCATTTTGCGTCTTTCTCGCTCGTGTCGGTATAGTGCGATTTTTCTAACTCTGCCCTCAACCCCTATGGCCACGATGGAATATCACACGGCATTGCGCGTCTTTCTCGCTCGTGTCGGTATAGTGCGATTTTTCTAACTCTGCCTCTCTAGCCCCTATGGCCACGATGGAATATCACATGGCATTTCGCGTCTTTCTCGCTAGTGTCGGTATAGTGCGATTTTTCTAACTCTGTCTCTCTAGCCCCTATGGCCACGATGGAATATCACACGGCATTTCGCGTCTTTCTCGCTCCTGTCGCTATAGTGCGATTTTTCTGACTCTGCCCCTCAAGCCCTATGGCCACGATGAAATACCGCACGGCATTTCGCGTCTTTCTCGCTCGTGTCGGTATAGTGCGATTTTTCTAACTCTGCCTCTCTAGCCCCTATGGCCACGATGGAATATCACACGGCATTTCGCGTCTTTCTCCGTTGTGCGGCTAGAAGGCGCATGTTCACCGGCACTGCTTGATACGATCGCGATCATGCGGTATCTGGCGGCACGACTCTGAAAACCGCGAAATACCGTGACATATTCCATCGTGATGACGGGCCTTGAGGGACAAAGAAAAATCGCAATATTGTGTCGTATTGATCTCGGACCAAAGGATCGCGGGGTTGAGTCTCGCCTCGGGCATGGGTGTATTTGTGTTCGTCCTATCACCTATCATCAGCGTATCACGTCATCTTCACAGTTACCTTAACGTTAAACTCAATAGTGGTCGCTAATGACCTAATGTTGATGCGACCTTAAACAAACAGAAAAAACACGTAAGCCTTATCCAAATGAAAGCGAGTCTTCCTCTCTTTGAAACGGTCTGCTATTGGTGGGAGTCAACGAGCATGCGGGAAGTAAATGCAAGGAATTTCTTTAAGTAGTCGCAAGCAGAGGCATACCATTTAAACATTGGTAAAGAAACTTACATTTTCGCGGTTACTTACTCACAAACAAAATATGGAAAAGTTGACATAAATTTCATCTTCGACAGTTATGTTACGTATATTTTCTTATTCTTTGCAGTTTTCGTAAGTACTCTTTTCGATGGTGATTTTTTTGTAGGGTTTAAGTTGAGAGTACGCTTCAATGTTTTGGGGGAGAAAGCGTTGAATAAGAGAAACACGTAAGTGAAATATGCACATCTATTCCACATGAAAAGTGCGTTATTCGACAACAGGCCATGACAACATCCGTGAAGTATGCCCGGGCGATTTGTTAAGTTAAAGCAATATGTGACTGTAAAGGCAGCTTTATCTTGCATTTAGTCTCAATGCACTGGATCCTTCTCAGCGAAGAAAGGCGGGAGAGAATATACAAGTATTCCCATATTTATTATCAACCACGATACAATTCGGCTGACGGCGCACGCATTAAATGGGCTTTTCAATATAGTGCAACGTTATTGTTTCCCTTACTTTTCATTCAATATTGAATATGCATTGAACAGTCTTTGTCAAATAAGTGATGAAAAATTTACTTGTCGTTCTTCTTGTTTAGTACGAGCACTAAAAAGATTCTGAGTTTTTGAAATGATAATCAGAAAATTACTATTGTCACTGTTGTACGTGACTAAAACAGTGCGACATGAAAGGGAAACGGGAAAATTATTAATTGTAAAAGTTCTGATTTAACAAAGCTCTTTATAAAACAAGTTGAATCATTTTATAATGCTAAAATTTTACTGAAATCATGGAGATTTAGCGACATCTTGCGTACACGAAATATTTGAAAATAAGTTCAATAAAAAATCAGCTAATAACTACAGTTGTACTGTTGTATTTTAAAAATTTACTTTGAACTCAATCACTCATACATTTTATTATATTCTTCTTATACAGCCTGCTTGTAAGGGATTCTGTAAGAAAATGGTTTTTGTTCTCGCTACAAAAGATAAATCTATTTGATTGCTACTCTGCGTCATTGTTAGCTTTGCAAATCCTCTTGGTTTTGCTTTAAACAGAGGTTTTCATAATAGCAATCAAAGAAGTCGAAGAGAGATAGTCCACATTTTATGGAATCAATGATCGAAACGGCAGAGTGATTTTCTTTTAAGCTGCAGAAAACTGGTTTCCAATGGTCATCCAGTCACTGAAGAGAACGCCACCTGGGTAAGAAAGTCAACCAACAGAACGATGACATCAACTGTAACCAAGCGGCAAACTATGACATCACAAGAAAATAAATATCTTGGAAACCACGAAGAAGGTCAAGTACCGACCGCCGGTTGCACGCAGTCGTCGTGTTCTCCCGAAGTGGCATCATTTTTCAAATCTTAGGCAAGCGTCTGGGCTAGAATGGCTCACAATTTTTCTTCCCTGGATCAGCATAAGAATTCTTTTCATACAACGTCTTGTTAGCGAAGCATTGGTTGTGTGGAATATTGTGCCATTAGAATACTGCAGGCAGCACCTGCGGAAATTCAAGCAATGTTTCGGTGTTTTATCTTATGAGGATGATCCACATACGAATTTACTTAAATTGACCACTTTCGAATTTTATGGGGTACGCTGATTCTAAATTAAAAACACAGTTTGAATTCTGATTTCATTAAAATATCTTAATATTAACCCAATTCTCAATAAAAATGAAATTAAATGAGGTTTAATAAAGATTTCTACCTTGAAGGACCACGTACGCAACTTATACTCGCAGGATCTCCTTGATTCTGATTTTGTTTTGTAACAATCTATATTAAAGTCCTCGATGTCCAGACTAATCGAGTTACTTGAGTTTAAGTGTTTTCAATGGTAGACAAAGAGTGGAGATAATAATATTCTTATCCTATAATGATGAATCAATGAGAGACAGAGGAAACAGGAGAACATCAAGGAAATCTTTGGCGAATCCTGTTTGTCTACCATAAATTTCTTATGAATTGACGAAGAGTTAAATCCCGATACTTCAGAGATCCAATGTGAGCTTCGTAAACCACTTTATCAGGATCTTTGAAGGTTTATTGGTTCTATAACAATAGTAATAAGATCAATCATCAGATCTCTCCCTTGGATTTACTAAACATCATCTCAATCAATATTTTATTGCCGTTTGGGCGCAAGAGAGTATGGTTTGTTAGGTAACTTTTTTTGGTATTCCTATTCATAGGGACACCTGAGTTGCTAAATACATTTTGACGAGATAATTCAGTAATCTTATGCAAGAATCTTTGAGCTTTCGATAAGGCAATGCGAAGTTTTTTAAGTGATTTGCGGCTTTCAGTTATGCAAGCAGGATAGTTGTCAGCAAAGCTCTTTAGAAGAAATTCGACGTCATGAAATATTGGATGAGTGGAACCTCACATTAGACCGATGTCTCAAGCGTTGTCAGCAACATAAACCGTCAATCATATATAATTAATGATTGTCTGCATAAACTGTCAATCATTGATAACTAATGGGATTGTAATGTATATTAGATGCATTGTGGGGTGATCAGGATCGAAATTTCCTTTCAATTACTATCGAATATCTTTCTATAGCTACCACAAGAAATTTGTCCTGCGCAATTTGCGTACACAATTTCTCGCATAGTAGTTTATACATGCAAAACATGTTATTGCTGTTTCTCCTTCATATATTGATTATTTACTATTTTCGGACAAGACATCTACTAGAGCAATTATTTCTCCCGTAAGTGTAGTGCATCTTATATTCCAGAAGATGGCGATGTTTCCCCACTGGAACGTGAGATCAGATGCTGAGCAACATGTCGACTTGGGGGTTTCCCGCCTCTAGTTATCTCCCTAAAAGCAGCACTGCCCCAAACGGAAAAACACTAAGCTCGCGATATGTCTTCCGAATTGTGTGGTAGAGTATTGTAAGTAAATGTGAATTTAAGATAAAAGGAGGGGTAAAGATTGAGAAGGGAAAATCGCGGACGGTCCATGGCCCGTCTGTTAGAATAGCATTTCTCCGGCATTCGCCTGATATTGATCGGGGAAATCACGGAAAACTCCCGATCAGAGCAGCCCGCCGCTAGAATTCTCCTCCAGGCATTAGTTGAATTCCACTCAGCTAGTGTACTAAATTCACCACCGCCAGAACTCGTAACGTAAGCCCTCCCACTCCTGCATCAGTAACGCCGCAGACGCAATGGCAATGCTGCCACTGAGCTATCACATCTTGTACAGTTCCTAATGCTTTTTCACGCCATCTTCCCCGTCAACGCCGCGGCGGTCCCCGTTGTGCGAACGATGCTCATTCGGCGGGCATTGATCAGAGAAATTTCGAAATCCTACCAATGAGAGCAGCCTACCGCTAGAATGTTCCTCCAGCCAGTGTTTGAAGAATGCCCTCTGTGGGCTCGTTGAGTAGCGTTTTCGCTTTGTACGGCGCAACCCCGGTTTAGATTCTCGGCCGGGGCAAAATTATAACTGAGCGCTTTCCTTACAAATGTCCCAGTATATATTGCTGTGTGACGATGAGAAAGCCCATCTAAGGTGAGAAAGGTCTGTATAAACGGTGAAAGGATGTCTTCGTGCTAACCACACGAACTTCTTATCCCAGTGCCGAGAGGCTGGGTCACCGCTGGTCGGCCAAGGTTCCTAGCGGGCTGTCGAGCCGTAGGTCAGGACAGTGTTTGAATTCCACCCAGCTAGTGACGAAAATCCACCCACCGCCGGAACTCGTATCCTGGGGCCTCCGGCGCCCCGGAATCAGCGACGTTGCAGCGCTATCGGCAATGCAGACGCTGAGCAATCACAGCCTGCGTTCGTCGTCTTTTTCGCGCCAACTTCGCAGCGTGTTGCCCGCCAACGCAGCCCTGTTCCCCGTCTGCCTCCTTATTGTGCAAACGATGCTCATTCGCAGTGAACTGATCAGAGAAACTCCTACCGATGAAAGCAGCCTCCCGCCAAAAGTTTCCTCCAGCCAGTGGTTGAATTCCACCCGGCTACTGTCGAAAATCCTCCACCAACCAGAACTCGTATCGTAAGATCTCCCACCCTATGATCAGCAACGCTGCAGACGCAACGGCAATGCTGCCACTGAGCTATCACACTTTGCACAGTTCCTAGTATTTCTCGCGCCAACGTTCCTTGTGTTCCCCGTCCGCCTCCTCGTTGTCTGAACGAGGCGTGCGTTGTGCGTGGACATCGGCGGGAGGCGGCTTTAACGGCCGAGCAAATTTATCGCCCTTAACCACAGCCGCGCTTGCCACGGTGCGTTAGTGGCCGGGGCGGTGCGGTGGCGGCCGGCGGTCTTGATCTCCCGACGATCCGCCGACGCACCTAGTGATGGCAAATTTTAGCAAAACATCCATACTTCGATACATCGCCTAAAGGTTTTCGATGTCGATCGACAAAAACATCAATGTTTAAAATATCAATGTTTTAAAAATGATGAAACATTTTTTAAGCAAAATACCCTGGTTCTAATGTGATACATAACGTCAATATGAGTATAAGGTGAGCCTTAAAGACTGGCATCTTAATTTTTTTTATCAATTTTCACTACTACACAATAATAAATGTTTTTATAAAAAAACAATTGCGGTAAAAGTTGCTTGAAAAAGTCGTTGAAAGTTAAAGATTTTTTCTTTATAACTGTTTTCAAGTTGCAGTAGCTTCAAAAAGTCGAAACGTTGTACTGTGTACGTATTACAGCAGGTATAAATAAAATTAATTTTGAGAAATAACTATATTTAAATTTAATGGAACCGTTTAAATAAACAAATATTTTTTTATTTTCTTTCATATGAGTATCGCGATTATTTATTTCGTTTTAGAGCACTTTTCACCTCCGTATTCGGCTATATCCTCTATCCACCTAAACCACAGCCGCGCTTGCCATGCGGTGGCGTAGCGGCCGGGGCGGTGCGGTGGCGGCCGGCGGTCTTGATCTCCCACCGCGCAGCTCGCTCACAGTCGCGGACGGCGCTTGGCGCAACTTGTGACGAGCCTTGTGACCCCTGACCTCGTGAGTTACGTCGGGAGTTGGGCAACTCCGCCTACGCGATGTCGTTACACGGTGGTCGGTGCCTGCGGTTTGCCAAATTTCGCCGGGTGAGTTAATAGTGGAACGCTCAGTACCGACAGCGAAAAATTTCGAGGATATTTTATTTACGAAATGTTGCGTCCTGAAAACCTCTTATTAAACTATTCTGTAATGAGAAGTCCTTAAAGCCATAAATACATTGCGTAGTGAATCCAGGAAAATATGAAACATCGGTGGTTATAAACTGATTTAGAGTTTCGTTTTTCTAAACGTTAAATGAAAAACAACGCTAACGACGCCATTAAAACCCTTTGTTTATCACTTGCATACAATATTAGTTACACATTCTGCATTTTGATTTATTTATGTTCATATTTGACGCGGAAAGTAGTGAGGTTTACATACTTTTTTTGTAATGTGCGAATAAATGACTATTTTGTGTTTCGGAGCGCGTCAATGATTGATTTTTTTTCCAGGCACGTCAACTGCTGTCGCCATTAGTCCCTTTAGTGTAGTGGATGGTACTATCCATGGAGGGGGCGGTTTTTCTCCCCGTTGGGTAGTGAGATCCGGCGCCGACCTACACGTCGGCTTACGGGAATTTACCCTTCCAGATATCTTCCCCCAGCAAAACACAGCCCCTATGGAGACACCCTGCGAGCTCTCAACTCATTTTTCCGACGTGAGTGGTCGTGTAGTGATTGTAATGTTTATGTGTATGTAAGGGGAGAAAATAGGACCAGCAAGAGTAAAGAAAAATTGCGTACGGTCCGTGACCCATTTGTTAGGGTACATCCCCGGCATTCAACTGGTATTCATAGAAGAAACTTCGAGCTAACGATCGCAGCAGTCGTCCGCTAGAATTCTCCTCCAGACAGCGGATGAATTCGATCCAGCTATCTAGTTGGAATCAAAAAATTCGCCACCGCCACAGCTCGAGTTCTTTCTGTCAGAGACGCTGCGACGGGTTGTAATTTCTCCCTGACAATGCGTGGTTCCAAAGCTGTTTGACGTCGACGTGCGATCGAAGCGGCGGCGCTGCGCACCAGGTGCCGGACTGCGCTAGTCTCCAGCTGAACGCGAGGCGTCTCCCGGCTCTTTCATAACGGCTGCGGCGGCGGCGGCGGCATTCAGCGCGGCGTGACAGCTTCGTAGGCAGCGCGACAAATTGCGGCGCCACTCATGCCCACGCCGCGCCCCGCCACGCCACGCCCCGCTTCCCGCACGCCATCCTCGCTTCACACTGTCCCGCCCATCCAGGACCACCGTCGCCAGACCACCGTTGCCCTCTTCCTTCACGAGCTGCTATGACCTGCCCGACCTATGGTCCGATTGAAATAAGTTGGTGATTGACAGTTGTGCTTCTGAAGCTGTAGCTTTCTACAATAGGAGTGTACGATTTGGTTACTTTAATAAATATTTATTTCAAGTGTTTATTTTCTTGTCCCGGGAACACATGCTCAGTGGTAAGCAAACTGTCAACGTCACTCCTTTCCGTTCGCAGCTGCCAATCACCAACTTATTTTAATCGGACCATAGTCTGCGCTTACAAGTCCGGCTCTTTGTCCTTCCCCGATCTGCCTCATCCGCCCCATCCTGTCTGATGCAGCTCCATCCTGCCCTGCCCCTTCCTACCTTATCCTGTTCCGTCCTTTTCTATCCCGTCCTACCCCGTCCCATTCTGTTCCGCCTAGCTTCGCTCTATCCCGCTCCATCCCATTTGGACTCACCTACCACACTTCCCGCACGCCATCCTCGCTTCACACTGTTCCGCCCATCCAGGACCACAATCGCCAGACGCCCGGCCCTCCTCCTTCACGCGCTGACCGCCCTAGTCAGGTCATGGCAGCCTGTGATTGAGGAGGGCCGAACGGTTCTGGATGGGCGGAACAGAGTGAAGTGAGGATGGCGTGCACGAAGTGGGGCGATGTCAGTAGGAGCGGGATGGAGCGGGACAGAGCGAAGCTTGGCGGGGCGGAGTAGGAAGGGGCTGGGGTAGGACGGGGCTTACGCAGGGAGGGGCATTGTAGGACAGGATAGGAAGGATGGGGTTGGAGGCAGGAAGGAGCAGTGTAGGACAGGATAGGAAGGATGGGTCGGACGAGGCAGATCACACAAGAGCAAGAGGGTGCCGGACAGAGAAGTACAGACCAGGGCTGTCAGGTCATGGCAGCGCGTGGAGGTGGAGGACCGGGCGGAGAAGGGTCTGCACTTCTCTGTCCTGCACCCTCTTGCTCTTGTCTGATCTGCCTCGTCCAACCACATCCTGCCCGATCCTGACCACTTCTGTCCTATCCTATACTTCCCCATCCTACCACCGCCTCGTCCTACTCCGCTCCGCCAAGCTTCGCTCTGTCCCGCTGTCGTTCACTCACTCATTTACTCCTTCACTCACTCATTCTCTCGTTCACTCACTCGTTCACTCATTCACTCTCACGCATTCACTCTCACTCGTTCACTTATTCACTCACTCATTCACTCACTCACTCACTCATTCATTCACTCACTCATTCACTCACTCACTCATTCACTCACTCATGCACTCACTCACTCACTCATGCACTCACTCACTCATGCACTCACTCACTCACTCATGCACTCACTCACTCATGCACTCACTCACTCATGCACTCACTCACTTATGCACTCACTCACTCATTCACTCACTCATTCACTCACTCGTGCACTCACTCACTCGTGCACTCTCTCATTCGCTCACTCTCTCATTCACTCACTCATTCACTCACTGATCCTTTCACTCCGTGGCTGTCTGGCGGAAGGAGCGGTTCGCGCGGTGCGCGGGCGCCGTCCGGAGTGGCCGTGCGGAGGAACCGGTCGAGTCGGCGCCTGCGGAGCCTTGGCCCGAGCCTCCCACGCGCCGTGCCGCCGCCGCCGCCGCCTCGCGTGTCTGCGTGCGCGTGCGTGCGTGAGTGCGTGCCGTGCGAGGCCGCGCGCCGCCGCGGGGCAGGGCGTTGCGACGCCACCGCCATCGCCGCAGACGCAGACGCCTTGTGGATGACCGCGTCTTGGCGGAGGGATGTAGACTCGCAGTGTCACTTGATCGGTTTCGCTCGTTGTTTGCCTGATGTGCACTACGCTCGTTTCGTGAGGTGGCCGATCGTGTTGTGATCAGGCCATTTCTGGGTACAAGGGTACACGTTGCAGTCGATTCATCTGGAATTCCACTGGACTCACGACAAGGGTACAGTAGTGCATATAAAAGAGTGTAAGGGACGACGATTGTTGAAAACCAAACCAATGCATTAAATTAAGTTATTTTTAATAAGGTGCTGTTGCCATTGAACTACTCTGTTAAAAATTGTGTGGCTTCATAGCATGGAAACTAAAATGTGACTATCGTAGTCATGACTTTAAAACGTTATTGATTTGTATTATTAATTGTTTTTTCCTTGTAAGAGTGCAGACGTAATTTGTCAATTTAGAAAGGCACACTAATGCTTTGTAATGTGTTTTTAATTAGTCACAATAAATTATATTTTGAAAAGAATAGTCATAATATACAAATGAGCTAACAGAAGGCGAACTCCAGCTGGTCGATTAGTCCACTACGAATTGAAAACCAATAAGTGTTTTGGTTTAAGAAGACTGGCTGGTTTTTCTTCAATGATGGGACTAGGAAGAGGAAGAAAAGATTACGCGCGGTTCGTGGCCCGTTTGTTAGGATACTTTTCCGTCATTCGAGTGGTGTTAATAGAAGAAACCACAGGATAATACAGAGAAGCTCAGAGCATCCGGCCGCTACAATTCTCCTCCAGACAGCGACAGAATTCGGCCTAGCTGTCTAGCTAGTGTCGAAAATCCTGCGACCACCGTCGGGAGTGGAACCCTAGGACCTCCCGGTCAGAGGCACTGCAGTGACATTAGTTGATTACCTGAGCCACACAAGTCGGTCCATTCGCTCGTTTGTTTATTTATTTATTTATTTGTCAAAAAAAGCAGTAAAAATTGTATATGACGTGTGGGGAAAGAGATTTATCTGCGCACATTTTCTTGAGGCCCAGAATTTAAAAAAGAACGAAATTAGAAAACGAAAAAATAAATTTAGAAAATAATTATTGTAGAAAAATAAAAATATTTGAAAAATGTTTGTTCCCGAGTTATAGAAAATCAATTTCAACGGTAAATGAACTAGAAGCAAAAGGAGTGCTCAACAAAACGTGCACAGTGAAGCTACATTTACGTCGTTAATCGCGTGATGCGTTCAACACTAGTTTCGTGGGGTGGCCCATGGTGTAGTGACCAGCTAATGAAAACATTATTAAAAACCCAGTTAATTTTCACCGTCACACTGTTTTTCAGCCGTCACTCTACCCCTGATCTACAGTTTCGGGAATAAAACGTCTTCTTCCATGAAAGTGTTATATGGCATATTACCCCAATTTTCCAGTGCGTACGCAAATTGGTGTGGTTTAATGCGTGGCTAATCTGGACAAGTGGGCGTTTTGGGATGCACCATGACGTGCTCAGTAGCATGAGACATTGCTCAAGCATTGTGTCTCCAAACCTTTGCAATGCAAGGTTTGTAAATTGGCATACTTAAATACATCAGGGAGGGCATACGTGTATAACGATTTGTTATTACGCAAAAAAATATGCAAATTAAAATTTTATTCATAAAGTTATTTGACGTAAAAATTGTGTTCTCGAGGGTCTACTACATGTGCTAGCGTTGCAGCACTCTTTGGATGTTCTAGTGCGTTTAAAGACAATGATTCTTCAGGAAATAAATGTGACTACTGAATGGGAAAGTCAAATGTAACGATTCTCACGACCTTGGCTTACAATTCATTTCTACTTACGGTTTCATTATCAAGAGATCTCATTGTTGACAGTCGGAATTTGAAGAAATTATCCACTCATTAACCCACACTCCCAACAACTAGTTTCCAGAGGCTCCCTTAAGTCAGATAATTTCCAGGAAAACGTTTTTTTTAATTCTATGGCTTTCTATAGAAAAAGGCACATTTATACCTATAGATTAGATGGAATTTCAAATATCGAAGCTCACAATGATACGTACATTCTGAAATGACGAATTATTTTGAAAAGGTGTGATAAAAATAAATTAAGCTTTCTGGGTTTAAAAAAATTGTAAATGGATTGGGAGTGTTGTAAGTAGGACGGATCACAACAAATTGGGGCGTACTTTCAGTTTTTGAAAAACTATTCCATTAGGTGCGAAAAGCCATTTCTTTGAAAGTATTGATTGACAAGTCCTGGACCAAACTTCCAATTAGTGATGAATTGGTTTAAAGAGTAAGTTAGGTACTATTCCATTGAAAATACTGACAGGGTGGGGCCAATGCATTCTGCATTTTTTGTAGATTGTAGAAAGTCTCGTGCGCGTTGAATGGGTATTATATTTATCTACTCTTCTAAAAACAATAGTAAATACATAATACTCGCATATGTTTTCAATTAAAGACAATCTTATAATGAATCGTACTTATAGAGCGTTACTTTTGATCGTTACTTTTGAGCGTTAATCTAATAACTTAGTGAAGAACAATTTCGTTTATAAATAAGTAGACAAAGTGAAGAACGTATTAAGTGGATTCTTGTAATCACAAGTAAAAAAAACGTTTGATCCGGATAGGGGAGACATGAATTTCCAGTTCACGCCATGGGGCCCCTGTGCTCCTATACGAGTCACCTGTGAGACGCAGGCGACAAATCACACCGAATGCTGGCGTTGGCCACGACCGGGACTGACCTTGAAAATGACCTTGCCAAGGACCCTTCTTCTGGACACGACCGTGACCGTGATCACGGCAGCGACCGCAACCGCAGAGAGAATAATTCTGGGAAAATTCCAAAATAGCGAGGGGCACACTCACAATAACCGCAACAAAACAGTATATTATCGGGACTTTTTCAAACATTCACGTACGTACGGGCTAAAATAATGCATTTCTGCCGTAAGAGAGCAACATCAGTAACATTGGAAGTGTTTAAATTTTAACACTTCTTGGTTTTCAACTTATAATGGAATCGTGGGATTTAATGTTTCTAGTGTCCGAAGTTGTGTGTAAGTGCTGCGAAAAAATTATTTTTAACCGCGATTGCCCAAGAAAAGTTGAGCTGCTGTTAAAATAGATCAAGCTTGATTTGTAACATTTTCAATTTTTGAATATCAACGACAATGTGAGCTGCGACATTTTTCAAATGAACAATGCTCTTTCAGAGGAAAACAGTTAAAGAAAAAATTTACAGTCGTTTTTATGAAAAAAGTTAAAATTGTCTTCAAGCAGAAATTAGGACAAAATTACTACTTTAAAAAAAAGTGTACATGACCTTTATTAAGTTCTATTATTAGAACAGATTTCATGATAGAAAAGAACCTCTATAATGAATCTTGTGATATCGTTAATATTGATTTTGTAGGAAAACGCCTACAAATTTTGAACTTTCGGAATGTTTGAAACTTTCGGAAATTCAACGAAAATGAGACCTGTGCCATTTTTAATGTCCTTTATTCTATTCAAGGAAACCGTGTAATAAGACATTTGGAGCCATTTTTGAGAATTGTTTGAAAATGTTGTAAAGGCTCCTGTAAAGTACCCGCAAAAATCAAAATATCAGTTTCAAACTGACAGAGCCTCGAGCTGGGCTAGATAGATGAGGAAATATAATTTTGGAGAAAATCGTCTTAACATTTTAGGTGACCACAGACCTTTTGCCATAAACTACTCTTTCGGTGCCAAGTATCCAGGAAATGTAGATTTTGACTACACATTTTGTTAGATGAAAATTACTACAAACAGAAACAAGTTTCTCTCTTCTCAGGAACTTCTTTCTCAGAATCATGACTTCATAATCCGATTTTTTATCGAAAAATTACTTTTTCTTGCCGCATGATTACCATACTTTTTCTATACTACTTAAGTAAAATGCGAGGAAGTAAAAGTCTACCGAAATAATCAAAATGGAATTAACAAACTCTTGGCCACCTGAAAAGTTACGTGTTCAACAAAAGGTCGTTTCATTTTCACGTTCAAGAGCAAAACTCATATAAAACAAAGAATATCCCAAAATGAAGCCTTGTGATTCCTCTGAATCTGCACAACAATGTAACAGAATTGTATGTGAATGAATAATATTCACTCCTATCCAAGAGCGATTGTATTGTGAAAAGTTCAGATTAGGAGATTTCTGCAAATTATTAGATCAGGAGATTCTTCGTAATTCAGTTACATTCTAAGTATCCCTTCCGGTGACAGTAGCTTTCTGTTGGCAGTTCGCGTGCGTCAATTGCTCTAAAGGGGGCGTGTCGCTCTCACTTGCAGCGGCATGCAAAGTGCCTTCGCGGGCGACACTCGGGATGCACGCAAGGAGGACGTTGCAGTTCACAATGTTTCAGTTTCTTTTCATTTTATTTTACCAGTGCCGTTATAAATATATTAGGAATGTTGGTGTTGACAGAAAAGTTCAATACTAAACGGCGGTGTCGGGTTGGAAAATACAGGTTAATTTAAATAATATCTTGATTGTTTAATCATGTATTTTTGTTTCCTCTTAATTGAGCCATTAAAATCTGTATCTTTGCAGTAAATAAATGTTAACTCAATTCTTTTCTGTAATATAAATGTAAAATTCATTCGAGAGTCACTCAAATTGACAGAAGACAATTGATGAAAATGCAATAATTAACAAAACCTCTAATATGTATGAAATTGCCACAAGAGTCGTAGGATAGATGCACAGATGCACAAATTCTTTCAATTACCAGAATGCAAACACCGACACATTAATACATGTATGTGTAGATTGTTTACCAAAAGTAAAAAAAAAGACTGTGAAACCTCTGACGGAGAGGTCCTGGTTTAGAGTCCCGACGGTGGCAGGATTTTCGACATAGCTAAATCGAATTCAGCCACTGTCTGTGGGAGAAGTCTAGTGACCGGCTGTTGTCCTCAGTAATTTTCCGTGGTTTTTTCGATCAACACCAAGTGAATACCGGAGCTGTACCATAACAAATGGGCCACGGACCGCGCGCTATCTTTCCTTCCTCTTCCTTGTCCTATCCTCTCCACTTATTAACAAGCACTTAGACTAGACTAGCATGCGCTACACTACCACACATGCCAGGAGACCAGTCTGGAGATGTAGAGCTTGTCCCGGCTGGGGCGGTGCCCCGCTGGTGGGAGATACCTGGTTGTGGAAAAGGCTTCTGTAGATAGGTGCCGGATATCGCCATCCAGCGAAGGAAGATAACCGCGACCTCCCGAGGAAACAAACGTGCACTACACTTATGGGACTCCACCTTATCAATTTACGTGCCCGGAATCACCCATCAATCAATCAATCATAAAAAGAAGTGCATAAGAGGCTACGCAGTGACTTTTTTAAAATTTTGGTAAAGAATCTACACATACATGTATTATTTAATGTTTTGGTGTTCGCATTTCTTGTAACTGAAAGACCGGGAGAAATGCCTCAGTGCATCAACCTGATGTCACTGCAGTTCCTCTCACAGGGAGGTCCTAGGTTCGAGTCCCGACGGCAGCAGGATTTTCGACACTAGCTTGTCAGCTAGGTCGAATTCAGTCGCTGTCTGGAGGAGAATTCTAGCGACCTGCTGCTCTGATCGGTAGTTTTCCGTGGTTTCTCCGATCAACACCAGACGAATTCTAGAGCAGTACCCTAACAAACGGGCCACGGACCGCGCGCGATTTTTCTTTCCTCTTCCTTGTCCTATCCTCTCCTCTTACACACACCCTTACACTATCATGCACTACACTGTCACACATGTCGGGAGACCGGTCGGGAGCTTACAGCTTGTCCCGGCTGGGGCGGTGCCCCGCTGGTGGGAGATACCTGGTTGAGGGGGAAAACCCCGCTAGTCGACGGTAGGTCGACGCCAGATCTCGACATCCAGCGGGGAAAAGATCATCGCCACCTCCTAGAAAACAACACGCACTACACTTACGAGACTAATGACTAAAGTAGTTGACGCGGCCGGAAACACGAGTCAATCAATTGTAACCGAAAGAATTTGTGTATTTTGGTCACTGTTTCCTGAGACTTTTGTGGCAATTTCGTATCAAGTGTGGTCCATGAGCGCTCCTCAGCTGCACCGCCGGGAGATCCGCCCAGCGCGGCGGGCGCGCGTGGGCCTTGCGTCGCCGAAGCGGGCGTGGCGGTCGCATGCAAAGCGTCGGTGCTGCAACAGGCGCTTCCAGGAGAAAGGCGGCACGCGAGCGGCGCCGCTGCACTCGCTCCGCCACAGCGCCGCTGGCAGGGCGGGCGTTCACGCCGCGCCTTTACCTCTTCAAGCCCCACGGGCGTTCACCTTGGTTGATTGATTGATTGATTGGTGTTTCCGGGCGCATCAACTACTGACGCCATTAGTCCCGTAGGTGTAGTGCGTGCTTTTTTCTCGGGGGGGGGGGAAGGAGGAGGTGTTGATCTTTCTCCCGCCCGATGGCGAGATCTGGCGCCGACCTACCGTCGACTAGGGGTTTTCTCCTCAATTGATTGATTGATTGATTCGTGTTTCCGGGCGCGCCAACTGCTCAGGTCGTTAGTCCCGTACGTTTAGTGCGTGTTTTCTCCGGGAGGTGACGATGAATTTTCCCCCGCTGGATGGCGAGATCTGGCGCCGACCTACCGTCGACTAGCTGGGTTTTCCCCTCAACAGGTATCTCCCACCAGCGAGGCACCGCCCCAGCCGGGACAAGCTGTAAACTCCCGACCGGTCTCCCGTCATGTGTGGTAGTGTATTGCATGTGTGTGTCTGTGTGTGTAAGAGGAGACGATAGGACAAGGACAAGGAAGAGGAAGGAAAGATCGCGCGTGGTCCGTGGCCCGTTTGTTAGGGTACTGCTCCGGCATTCGCCTGATGTTGATCGGAGATCTTTTAACTGAAAGGATTTGTGCATTTTGTTCACTGTAAGACTCCTAAGACTTTCGTGTCAATTTCATGTTAATCAGAGAAACCACGGACAACTACCGATAAGAGCACCCGGCCGCTAGAATTCTCCTCCAGACAGCGACTGAATTCGACCTAGCTGACAAGCTAGTGTCGAAAATCCTCCCGCCGTCGGAACTCGAACCTACGATCTCCCGGTCAGAGACTGAAGTGACATCAGGTCGATGCACTGAGCCATCTCTCCCGGTACTACCTGTTCAAGCCCGATGGGCGTTCACCTTGCAGTTTATATTTTTATTTATTTATTTACTTACGTCAAAAACAATAAAACACTGTGTGTAACGAGCTATGGGGAGAAGTGAGTTCTGTGCGTTTTCATAATTCTGTGATCTCTATCCTAAGCCATATTCTAGTCGAGTTTCGAATACAGAAAAAAAGAGCGTTTTTCTTTCAAGTTTTGTTGACAAAATATTCGCTCCTATATAAAAAAAATCTTTGTTCAAAGCTAAATTAGTGCCCTCAGCTATAAATTTGTGTCCTTAACCCTCATCATGTTCTTCATGAAAGAATAATACTTTTTGCCGCGACAATATGGAGAACGATAATTTAAATAACTATATTTCCCACTGAAATTTAGAAGACATACACAAATAATGAAGTTACATTTATTGCTCTCTGTTGACAGCGCGGAGAGTATGTTTAGCGTTTATATATCACTCGTGAAATTAAACTAATTGTGATTAACTATGCATACAAAATGTCCCAATCAGAGCAGTGTATCTCAAAACGTTTATCGCTTTTTCTATCCGATTTTTTCTTCCCGCTTCTCCTCACTGGCCAATGATAAACTGTGTCTCGTCTATCTTAGGAGGCGGTATACATCGATTGCTATGTCGATGTCCAATAAAACGCATAAGTACTTAACACAACCTCTTTGATTTTAACATAGTTTTCAGTTACTTTCAATATTTGGCGCATTTTGGAACTCTGTTGGACATTATTTCATTCGTGGAATAGTTCTAGTAAATACCACTCGTGCTTTGGAAATTCTCAGATAAATCCCGTCATCACTTCGCGAGTCTAGGATTTATCGACAATTTCCAAAGCACTCGTGGTATTACCTATGATACCTATGTCTTTACCCTTCATCTGTTGGTGCGGGCGAGATATTGCTACCCACCATAAATAGTGGCACTGCAGTGCCTCTGCTTGGGAGGTCCTAGGTTCGAGACACGACTGTGGTAGGATTTGCTACCTACCTAGCTAGACAGCTAGTGCGAATTCAGTGAATGACTGAAGAATTCTAGCGACCGGCTGCGGTAATCCGCGGTTTCTCCGATAATCCCCAGACGAATGCCGGAACAAATGGGCTAGGGGCCGCGCACGATCTTTCCTTCCTCCTCCATGTACTATCCTCATCCCTTACTTACACACACGCTTACATGCACTACACTGTCACTCATGCCGGGAGACCGGTCGGGAGCTTACAGCTTGTCCCGGCTGGGGAGGTGCCCCGCTGGTGGGAGATACCTGGTTGGGGGAAAACCCCGCTAGTCGGCGGTAGGTCGGCGCCGAAACTCACCATTCAGCGAGGGTGAAGATCACCGTCACCTCCCTCTAAAAAGCATGCTCTAGACTTACGGGACTAATGCCCTTAGCAGTTTCCGTGCCTGAAATCATCTATCATACTATCAGTCATAAATAATGGCGCATA
Source organism: Acheta domesticus (assembly GCA_031308135.1). Lineage (NCBI taxonomy): Eukaryota > Metazoa > Arthropoda > Insecta > Orthoptera > Gryllidae > Acheta > Acheta domesticus. The sequence continues at coordinate 13,796,844 of JAHLJT010002630.1, forward strand.
TTTTTTGGATGGTTACGGGAAGAAACGTTGGAAGTTGATGTGTTCGTTAATTAATTATCGCTGAAGCAGGTTGCAATCGTTTCTATTTGTTTTTGCCTTTTCGTTTTCTCAGTTCACGTCTGCAGTTGGCAAAGTGCCGACGGACAGAAAATTGCCGGCTCTCGAGCGGAAGTGCGAATTCTTCCCGACCTCTTCAGAAGATGTAATAAATTATTCCAGTAATTTCAGTAAGTGTTTCACATGTAACTGGAAACGGTTATCTTTTAGCACAGTTAATCGAGTGTACCACTCTGGTTTGGTTTTTCCTTCGAATGTCTTTTTTGTTTGGCAGAGTTTGCAGTTTGATGCTGTTATGTCCTTTATATCTAACTTTACAAGGTTTCTTCGATCTTGAAATATACATTTCAGCAGAAAATGACTTGGTGTGATGTTCCTGCGAAAAGCGTTTCCTATTTCATACGACATCACTTACACTTTACACAAATACTGAAGCACAACATTGTGCGGTGACAGTTATCACGTTTTTGAGAATTCCTCTCTAATATTTTTCCAACTTGAAAAGTCTTATATCCCAGGAGAATTCACTTGGTGAAATGTTCTTCCCTTTATGCTGTTTTGAAATTGCCTACGCCTATTTACAAATTTACACAATCTGATTCTAGGATTTGTATGGTAAAGTAGTTGGTACAAAAATGTTCTTGATTTCGAGGGAGGAACCGTCAATCCTAAATGGAATCTGTCATGCCACTACGTGAGAAAAAAATTAACTAGTGGTGCTACAGAATGGCACAAACTTTTCCGTAGTGATTTTCTATTTCCTTTGGTCTCGGCCAGCTATTCGGACTTGCCACATACTCCTGCCAGCTGACATTTATCGCCGCCCAAAGTACATTATTTTGACATTTTCTTAATTTTTCCCTTTTCTAATACTAGAACAAAATATTCTTTTAATAATATTAAAAAACAGTAAAACCTCGTCCTATAAATTATAAAAATGAACGAAAAGTGTCGGGTTCAGTCAGTTCCCGCGCGAGCTTTGTGTTATGACAGACTGCGGGATGAAGGGTATGAAGATCAAACAAAATATTTGATAATAATTAGAAGAATTGTACTCGGTAGTAATCGCCGAAATCGTGTGAAAATCCATAGGGATGGGTAAATAGAAATAATCATCCACAATGAAAATGTATTTACACGAAATTATGATCTTACATTCCAACATACATGTTTCGAGGAATATTACCTCATCTTTAGTGCTCTCCAAGGAACGTGGTACTAAGTGGAGTGCACATGCACACTTGCTACATGGCCCGGTTTTGTTCTGGACGACTTTGAAAACCAACAAGGGTAGTCCTAGTAAGTCATAGACCTACCTAATCCTAATAGATGTTGATCTAGGCCCAAGTGATCTATAGATAAATTGAAAATAAACTAATGAATTGTTACATTGGTGCTTCTAATGTGTCACTTAGTAGATAGCAGCTTTTGCTGTTATAAATGCGCTTAAATTTGAAAGACGCATTGTTTACTACAACGTATGTGTATTAAATTGTTAACGTTGAAAGAAAATTACTAGTTATTTTGGTCATTTAGTCGTATCTAAATTACCCTCTAGAAATATAGTGTCGGCGAATATTGTTGGATAAGCATTTTAAAGTCGTCCTTCCCCTTCTCCATTGAACAGTGAACGAAGTCTACGTCTGAGCCAGCAGATCGACAAATTTTCAGCTACTTGTTTGCAATGCGGGGTCGATGTACCGGAAATAAAAGAAATATCAAGAATTTACAACTCAGGTGTTTTTAGCAGTAAGTTGCTGATCATAAAACGAAAACTACTGTCCGATCGCTGTTGGAAGAACAGGTAATTTACAACTTAAAGCCGCAGCTGAAATCTTTAACGGCTTCTTGTTGTACTGATAAAAATGGAATCGTCAGTGTATCATTACTCAAAACTGCGTAATTACCAACCGTTTGAGACATCCTGTACTTTGAGCATTCACTCCACCGGAAAGTAAATATAATTAAGGAAAAGTGTTTTATTTCCTTGTGAAAGATTCTATTTACTATCTATGAAACTTTAGTTCCATGAGTTTATGCATTTCAAAAATCAAAATTAAAAATTATCGCTGTGCTTTTTCAATATTAAATTTATTCGGTTATTTAATTTTTGTTCCAGAGGGTAATAGACACGTATAATTACGACACGTTAAACATTGCTACAGTACCTCTTTAAGGCCTGCAGGTAATAGATTTATTTTATGTACTCTCGTAGGCTCTACTTGTGGCTGCTCGGGAAGCTATTAAACCTTCTGTAAAGCACAAAGACTACAGACTTGCTTTTGAATTTTACTCAAATAAATAGAAAATTATCAGATAAAATATTACGCAGGATGATAAAGTTTCTTAATTTATTCGAGAGAGATTACTCACTCACTCCTTCGTTACTTGTAAGGCAAAAACCTTCGTCCCGTAGATAAAATATCTCTTTATGGCATTGTTTAGAAAACAACGATTTTTACTGAAACGTATAGCGGATACTTAAGCTGACGGGTGCATGCTTAAGAAAAATACAAAGTATGAAACTTTAATACTGTGTTTCAGATGTGTTTATTCCTTTAGTGACAACGTGCAAATCACTTTTAGATACTATACATCTGAATGAACACCTGGCCACATATTCGCGCGGACGCACACACACTTATGTGTTCTGACTTAGGTTCATGTGTAAAGAAATATTGCCATGTCTTTTCGGTAACTCTCAAAAGATGAGATTCATTTCATAAAATTTACAAACATTTTCTGCATTCCTAGAAATCAAAATTAAACAAGTGGCAATACTGATGTAACACCTTTTATAAAGAAAAGCTGAAAAGAAATAATTATTACAGTATTATATTCAGTTTAATTTTGATTTCTAAGTATGAAAAAAACAAATTTACTTATCTTCCACGTGTATGAAAGATTGTAAATAAACATTTTATAAAAAGGATGAAAATGAATACACATTTTATGAATCTCTACTATCATCCTTCTGAGCAGCAGTAGTATAAAGTACTTAATATTATAGTTATTCTGAGAAATTGGATACTCAGGACGAGGTTCACTGTGTAAGGAGATTATTTGTGTATGTTTGCAATTCTACATCTTTGCAACTTTCGGTGGAGGACTTGGAAGACGTCGGGAGCTTGGAGTTTGATTGTGTGAAGTAGTCAGTACTGGACGTAGTGTTCAGTTGGCGGCTGCGTTGTCGCCGTCGCTCCTTCGGCGGTCGTGGCCCAACACCCTGGGCGCGCGGGCTGCTTCGCGTGACTGCTCACCGGCAGCTGCAGTCGCTGTGCACGCACCCTTGCTCTGGCTCGCCCCGTCCCGCTCCAAACGGCTCAGCTCTCCTCGCCACGATCCGCTCACCCCGTCCTGACCCGACCCAACCCGTCTCGTCTCGTCCCTTTTCGACCCGTCCCGACCCGTCCCGACCCGACCAGACCCGACCCGACCAGACCCGTCCCGATCCGTCCCGACACGTCCCGATCCGTCCCGACACGTCCCGATCCGTCCTGATTCATCCTGACCCGTCCTGACCCGAAACGTCCCGACACGTCCCGACTCGCCCCGACCCGTCCCGACACGTCCCGACCCGTCCCGACCCGACCTGTCCCGACCCGACCCGTCCCGACCCGTCCCGACACGTCCTGATCCGTCCCGACACGTCCTGATCCGTCCTGATTCGTCCTGACCCGTACTGACCCGTCACGACCCGACACGACCCGACACGACCTGTCACGACCCGCTCAGCTCTCCACCAAGACCCATTCCGACCTGACTCGATCAACATGTTCTCATCCCCGGTCCCTAAACACCCCGTCCTGTCACGTCCCTCCCACGCTCTATTCCGCCTCGCCCGACCGTGCCCCGCCACGCCCTACGGCGCCCCGCGACACCACATACCCCCCACCCCTGACTCATCCCCGCTCTCCATGCTTCTATCTGTCCTGGCCCGCCCCACCTCGCCTCTCTTTCCCTCCCCCCTCCGGCCCGTGCGCCTCCACTTTTTTCTCTCCTTCCCTGGCGGGCAGGTGCGTGGGACAGATGGCGCCCGCTCGCCCGCACGCACCAGACGCCGCACGACGACGCATCACGCGCCACCTGTACGCACGCCCCCTCCCCTCCCCACCCTACCCCACCTTGCCCCTCCCGCGCGTCTTTTGTTTTTACCTGTCTGCGGAGAATCGGACGCGTGCTTTGTGGCTTTGGACAGATGCACCGTCATGCGGGTTTTACTTCCAACCCCATTGGGAGTGAAACATTGTGTGTGTGTAGAGGCAGTCTGAAAATTAAGAGCCATACACCCAAAACTGCTTTCTGCTCTCTGTTTGATGAAGTATCTTTCCCTTTCCTTTCCGTAGAGTTAGCAACGGCTAGGCGCTGGTATTTTGGATTATTTTTGAGCTTGAGAAATAGATTTTTTCATCTTATGGTTAGTTAAAGCCTTGTTTTATATGGCAAGACTCGGGCCCGCTCGTTTGTATGACCACGCAAATTTCGGTATGCTCCTTCCACCATCTAGAGGAGAAATAAGGTATTACTCAGATGACAAAACAGGCGATTTGAATTTAGCTCAGAGGCGTCTTTTAGTCTTGAGGGTATTTTGCATCCAGTAAATCTACAACATGGGATAGCCGGATTTACTTCTCCTTCGAAAGAAGACGTACGAAGAAATTTTTCGCCCTTAAAAGTCATCGGCTTTGATCGGGTTTGAACCCGCAAACGTGGGTACAACAGCCCGATAACGCTAACAGCTATATCACCGAACCCGCTTAATGGTTGTGACTTAATAAGTCCAACCACTGACAGACTTAGTTTCGCTCAGAGCCAGCAGTGCCGCTGTCTCTGCAGCGACTGTCACCGGGAGGTCTTAGGGTTCGAGTCTCGCCGGTGGCTTTTTTTTCGACTCTAGCTACACTCCGATTTAAACATAGTGGCACTTCAAGGTCACGAGCTGGAACGAAAGAGGGACTTTGTCATCCAATTGAGAGTTCCAATACCAAAACTTTAAGTCGTAACGATGCTCCGGCTTCGATGACAGTGATCTCCCCCCCTCTTATCCCACATTGGGACCTTTAAGTGCCATTGTATTTTAAATCGGTGTACTGACAGCTAGTTTGAATTCAACCACTGTCACGAAGAGAATTCTAGCGTCCGGCTGCTCTGATGGGTAGTGTTCCGTGGTTTTATCTAATCAGTACCAGATCAATGCCGGAGCAGTATCCTAACGAATACGCCACGCACCGCACGTGAATTTTCCTTCCTCTGTCTTGTCCCGTCCTTACTTCTTATTTATACTTAGACTTACATGCACCACACACGGCGGGAGACCGGTCGAGAGGTTAGAGGTCGCTTCGGCTGGGGCGGTTTCCCGCGAGGGGAGATATGTGGAGGGGAATTCCACGGTAAGACATGTAGGTCGGCGGCGGATTTTGCCATCCGTAAGCACAGCCACCTCCCATCATTAAAAACATTCACTATACTAATGTGACTAATGACGGTAGCAGTTAACGTTCCCGAAACAGCAATCAACCAAACAACCAATCCAACCACTCTGTACCTTATATTATAACATAATCCTTATTTGTTGTTGTTGTAAATAATTCCAGTAATGTAGTGTTTGAGAGATTTTGGTGCAATACGTATTTCAATAATATGACTGTCTGATTTAAATGTGAGATATACGAGTGCAAATGCGTACCATTACCTTTTCTACATACTGTGTAGTGTAATTCAATGATGTTTCTTAATCTGACAGAACACTCGTAACGTAATACATAAAAAGGTGGCAGTGGCTGCCCTAACCACAATTTTTCAATGCGATACAACATCAAACAATATTTATTCTGCTTCGGTAGCTCCGGTACTGATACAGAATAGTACTCTTCTTACAAAAGTTCAGGTCTAAAAAAGTACTAAATTTTGTGTGCAATTGTGAACGAATCACTGCTGAACTTGTTACGAAATATTATTTCATTAAATTGAAATGAATATTATTATCGTTTTTAATTATAAGTTGGACCGAAAATTAAGTTGCAATTTATACCAAATAGAAGAAAAAAATTGTGAAATAGGAAGTTATCTTTTTATTGCGGAGTCTTCAAAAAGTGTTCGAGCCTGAAAATGGGAATTTACTCATGCAAAACTACGAATAAAATTTGAGGTAGAGCGTAATAATAAGAGAGGATACACGCAAATGCCCCCGAACTTGACAATCTTCACGTTTTTTTTAATTATTTGAATACATTCATTTAAACCAACCCGCTAAAAATACATCTCTAGCTTCTGTGTCCCTTTAATCGTGTCAGCGTGTGAATTTATATCCGTACGTTACACGCTCCGAATTCCAGAGAGCAGGCTGATTTTGTCGGATTCGTGTGTCGCAGTGTTGGATTCTGGAGTGGGGCCAACCACCGGAGCCTGAGGTATGCGATTTTCTGGTCTTCAGAGACCAATGCCCTCCGGCAACGTTCCGTAGAATCACAGACCCCCCTGGAGTTCAATTACACGGTTTCGTTATCGCAGATTGGTATGCTGTTAATGACTTTTGTTGCTCTGTTTTCTGTAGCAAAAAATTGACTCGCAAACGTGTTTCAACATTTCGAGCAGATGTTAAAATTACAATAATTATTCATTCGTGATTCGGCAAATATATTTTGAATTGTCATCCACCGCCCTTTAAAAAGAGAAAAGGCAACCGTCTGCTTTAGGTCACTGACTCAGTTTATTTCGGTATGCAATTCTACTTTGCGTTTCTCCCTGATATTTTTGTTTGTAATCTCACTCCCACTTTCATTTCACCGAGTTTTTTCTCTGATATTTTCAGAAATTTTAGAATAGCGATTTTTTCAGTACCATCTCTAGAAATTGTACCAAAATGTAGCAAAACAAGTAAGTTCCGTACGCCTTGATGAGATTCTAGCATCCTTATGGAACTGACTGATTTCAGAAAAAGCTCGCATCCTGTATAGGTTCCTCAAGGATTCATACGTCGGTTCTTGAGTTGGAATTCATTCCTCCATTGTGTTCTCTGACTTATCTATAGGATAGATAGCAGTAAATAACTATTTGAGCATAGAATTGGCTCAAATAGTTATTTAATAATTAAATTCATTTCCAAATAAGCATTTTCATTAAAAGGCCCTTTTTTATTTCAAGCTAATATTTTTTCTGTTATTTCAAAAACATACTCTCAAGCACGAAACACACAAAAATTCTCTTCAGTGAAGTGGCCTGCTCGAAGTCCAGATTTGAATCTTCTAGAGCATTAATGGACTTTTTGACGAGAAGGGCATTTCAACATTATCCAACGACCTGCGGGAAAATCTCCAAGAAGGATGGGATTTCACTTTCACTGGGGACAGTGGCGGGGGCCGCGGACGGGGGGCGGGGAGGTCCGAATACAAACTATCCTTCCCCACTCTCCAGAAATACCTACCGGGTACTCCCTTGACCGTCGGCGGGACAATGCAAATCATTGTTCCTTCTCTCTACCTCTCTTTCTCCATCTCTCCATCCTTCCCTCTCTCTCTCTCTCTCTCTCTCTCTCTCTCTCTCTCTCTCTCTCTCTCTCTCTAACCGGCTTAGGTAGCTCAGGGGAAATTAATTGGTCAATTGATGTCACTCAGCGCCTCTGACGGGCTGTCCTAGAATCAGAGACCCGATGGGGGAAGCATTTTCGACACTAGCTAGACAGCTTGGTCGAATTGAGACGGTTTTTGGAGGAGAATTCTAGCGGTCGGATGCTCTGATTGGTGCTTTTCCGTGGTTTCTACGATCCTTCAGGCGTATGCCGGAGCAGTACCCTAACAAACGAGCCACGGGCCGCGCGCTACTTTTCCTTCCCCTTCCTTGTCCTACCTTCACACCTTACACACATTGACACTTCAATGCAGTACAGTACCAATCTTGTCGGTAGACCAGCTTTGAGCTTGTCTCGGCTGGGGTGGTGCCCCGCTGGTGGGAGATGCTGGTTGGAAAAAAAAATTGACTGACGCTAACCGATAATCAAGGCGTGTAGAGTGGTGCCGAATTTCGCCATCCTGCCGCGGGAATCACAGCATCGCGCATCTCGCGATAAAACACGCACCACACTTACGGGACTAAAGAGCTTAGCTGTTAACGCACCCGAAACCACCAATCAATCAAGCTCTCTCTCTCTCTCTTTCTACCTACAGTGTCTCCCCGTCTGCTTCTCTCTCTCTCTCTCTTGCTCTCCCCGCCCCGCCCCCCGCGCCAGCGGCCACGCGGGCTGGGGCGTGAGAGAGAGGGGAGCCGGCGCTCGCGGCGTATTTTTAGTCCGCTCTTCTCCAGCGGCCGCGAAGCAGCCTCTTAAATCACTCCCGGGCCTCTGCCCAGGGCGAGGCGCCCGAAGCACTGCGCGCCCACTGCAGCAAGAGGGTGACGCTCCTACAACCACCGACACCGCAGGGGCAAAAGATGTTGATTGATTCGTTGGTTGATAAATCTGTGGTCACGGCGTAAAAGTTCTGATGTCAAAAATCTTCGTTTGGAGAAAACAAGGATTAAACCAAGGGTTTAAACAAGGGTTGAACCAACGCTTCTTCGTATGCTCAACGCTATTTCCCAAAGCTCTTTTTTGTCGTTAAGGAGACATGTGAATTCGGTCGTTTTACTAAAATAAAATATAGATACTTAACTTGTAGTTTCAGTACTTAACCCAAAATTGACTTAAGAACGTTTACTCCTTGACCACAGAAATTATTCCGGCGCGTCAATTGCTAAGGCTATTAGTTCCGTAAGTGTAATGCATGTTTTTCCTTGGGAAGTGGCGGTGATCTTCCCACGGTAGATGGTGAGATCCGGCGTCGACCTACCGTCAGCTAACCCCCAACCATGTATCTCCCACCAGCGCTACACCGCCCCAGCCGGGACAGACTCTAAGGTCCCGGCCGGTCTTCCGGCATGTGTGGTAGTGTAGTGCATGGAAGTAAGAGTTAGAATAGGACAGGCCTTGGGAGGTAAAGAACGCACGCGGTCCATGGCCCGTTTGCTAGGGTACTGCCCTAGCAAACGGGCAGAAACCGAAAATCCTGCCACCGTCGGGACTCGAACTTACAACCGGGGAACAGTGTATGAACGCGAAAAATGTGCGCAAATTGTCCAAAGAATTTGAAAACGGACGTACAGATATCCCTATTGAAGATCGTGCCAGATGGAAATTCGTTTAAGACGGAACAATTGCCAAGTGGATAAAGCAATGTTTGTAGATCGACCGGTGACAGTTCGGGAGCTCGTAACATGATATCCGATGTTAATAAGACCACTTTTGGCAAGATTTTCAGAGATCAATTGAGTTGCCACAAGGTCAGCGCAAGGCAAGAAATATCGCGCCTCAGTGGAATTTCATCTCTTGACCTCCCTTATAGCTTTTATACTTATACAATCAAACAAGTTTCCTTATTTTTGTTATTTAAGGTCGCATCAACTGCTAGGTCATTAGCGACCACTATTGGATGTAACATTATAGTATGAGAATGAAACGATATGGTGATAGGACAATATGAAACGATAGGGGGTGAAAGGACGAATACATACAACCATGCCTGAGGCGGCACTCGAACACACGACCCCACGGGCGGACAAGTTTCCTTTTTGTCTACTTTTGTTCCATAGCTAATTACAATTTTCTTATTTCTCTTGAACAAATGTCATGTAAAGCACCGAAGGATGATTTACTGCAAGTTACAGTTTATTTCTTTGTAAATAAGTTCATTTAAAATAACTACGAGTATATTGTACGAGTACATACTAATTATATCAAGTGTGGAAGAGATTGTAAGTTCTCATTGTGGATAATATACAAAATATACCCCTAAAACAAAAATTGTGTTTCGTGAGGCTAGGGAATTCAAGTGTCTTTGTTACTGTATTGATCTACCTTAATGACACAATTTTAGAACGATGAAATGAAGATCAACACAAGATAATATTATGTGTAATAATTGTCTGAGTAAGAACTGTCTGAATATATTTTATTATATAGGAGCGAATATTTTGTCAACAAAACTCGAAAAAAACCTCTCTTTTCTGTATTCAAAATTCGACTAGAATATGGTTTAGGATAGAGACCACAGAATTATGAAAACGTGCACAAAATTCCCTTCTCCCCATAGCTCGTCTCACAAGGTTTTTAACTGTTTTTGACGTAAATAAATAAATAAATAAGATCTGAAATTTATGATATTATTTGCTTTTTTTGTTATTCCCGCGATACTTTTTTAAAATTTTTGTCCTTTTGTTCGATTTTTACCTTTTTGTCGTTTTACTTTTAGGTTTCGTAGAATGAATTACGTATTTTCATGTTTTAAAAATGCAGTTATTAATGTACCAACGAACATTCGCCTATTGACTTTAATTCTCTGATAAGGATCCCAAATTGAGAATCAAACGGTGACGCGATCAGTGTTCTATTTACTGATGAACAGTTATGTTACTGATGGAAGTGTTAAAATTGTGGAATGGAAGAGCTGATCACTGACATTTTTTAGCCATTGTTGCATAAAAAAGTTGTAACTGGAGTCTCGTAAACCGAGAGGTCCTGGCGGAGGCTGTGGCCTCATGCAATCGATATTTTCATGAGGCGTCAGCTGCGTTAGGTCGTACATCACGTGTGAGCGCTCAAGCTAATGGAAAGTTTAAGCCAGAGGAGTGGGAAGTTACAACAAGTGCAAAATGTTTACGATGAACTTAAGGAATAACCTGCCTCAGGGATGGTGAAATTCAGCTACGCGGAGCGCGATAGCGTACGTAGTTCCGAGTCCCCCTGCTCAACTTTTTTAAACCACAATGTCCTCGCTTGGAGATCCGAAAGTAGCTAACTTTTCACGAGCTGGGTGATACAGTGTCACTGCACGGATGCAGAATTCTAGAGAACGACAGCTCTGGTCGGAAACCGTGGTTTCCTCTGTTACATCACAGTGGGCTGTATAAGCTGTTTTGGAAGATGTCCCTCCTTGAATCAGAATTCTAGATTCCAGCTGCTCTAATCAGTCGTTTCTATTTAGTTCGGTACAGCATAAACTGTGCAGGATGATGCCACTGCCTGGACGAAAATCCTGGAGGCGGGTGCTCTGGTCGGTCGTTTCCGTTCCTCTGTTCAGTTACAATAGGCTGTGTAAACTGTGCCCCTGCGTGGATTAGAATCCTAGAGACGGGTGCTCTGATCGGTCGCCTAAGTGACGTCTTCTGTTCAGTTACAGTGGGTTGTATAAGCTGGGTCCAACGATGCCTCTGCCTGAGTGCGAATTCTAGTGGTCGGCTGCTCTGATTGGTTCAACGAAACGAAAACGTAATTTTATGGTTTTAAGACGCATTGTTTCCGAGTAATTTAGCATTGTAGTAGGGTTTATTGCAGCATACTGTGGGGGGCGGGTGTCATGCGTTTCCCTTGGCCATAATGCCGTAATCTGCGAACTTTGTTTCGCCGTAAATGTGTTGGATACAGAACTGATGTGTAATTAACTCTCCAACAGCAGCACACTTGCAGGATGTGTAGCTTCTTATTAATATTGAAAAAAATTGTCATTCGAAAAAAACTGTAATCCCTATTTCAAAAAATGGATGGCCATACAAACCTTACACTTCATTTGTCCGAAAAAGATTTCAACACTTTTGCATTTCCGCTGACGCAAGAGGTAAGTGTTAATAGTTCAAGGACGCGGGAGGAAGATTAGCACAGTGTGAAAATGGCCATTTAATGTTGAAACGTGGCAAGTTTACATTTTTAGACTGAAAGATGAAAACCATGATGGCGGGATATTTTTCGAGACTGGAGTTATTCCAGACATCCTAAAACCTTCTGCACAGGATGCGAGAAATGTTTTTCCAATCTTCAAAGGAAGTCAAGAAACATTTAACTTTTTGTAGCATATTTCCTCCTATGAATTGGCGCAAATCTCTGATTTACAGTTTATGTGTTCTATATATTTATTATTTGGATTATTTGGAAAGGCGCAACGTGAATAAAATAAGTAATTTTGTCATGCAGAAAAGAAAATACTTGAAATGCGTGTTTATGTGTTTATTGTTTATATCACTTTCTAAAGAAATTTTTGCCACGTCCTCTGCAAAATGAGCAAGAGGATAAAATCTCGAATCTCAAATGTCAAAACTTGTAATGACGCTTCTGCAGTTTCATATCAGTCATTAATGGATAGTCTTGCCTGTAAATAAACATTTTCATCGGAAATGGGATAGTTAAATTGCTAACATATCAGTAAGAAAATCATTTCTCTGATTTTTATCTTCTAGTTCTTGGTCATTTTCTTAACTGTTTAACTGTGTTCATTTCTAAAGGTTGAAATTATTGTCAGAATCAATTATTGTCAATCTCTACAACACTCTAAAGAAAGCTGACACTTTCGTATCATTTACGAGAAACTATCGTCACAAACCCACAAGCCCTGCGAAGGTAAATACTCCAGGCTTGCATCAAACAGATTTAGGACAAAAAATAGAAGTTCGCAGCTCCTGATAACAAACGGGAAACAGCAGGCAGACAAGCAACTCACTTGTTTGGCTGCAATACACGTTCCCGTCATGCTTAACTAGGAAACATGCGTCCTACGAGTTAATTTAAAAAATGAGACCCCTTTGAATATTGTAATATTCGTATATTTTTGGAGGGCATTGCCCTGACACTGTAGCACGTTGTAAGAAACATTCAGAATTGGGTGTCAGTTTGAAGATTTATTTCACTTTTGAAACAACGATTTAGCAAGTGTTAAATGTTTGCACAATAATAATGAGAAAAATGTTAACTCTAACATTAGTTCAGCTGTGAACTGTTTTTTGTGCTTGATACTTTGCCGTGGCTTGCATTCTATTCCAAAAGTAGGGAGCTAGTATTTAAATAATAACGGGAAAAAATTGCAACTCGAACATTCGTTCTAAAACATATCGCGGCCTGCTTTTCGAGCTTGATACTTGGCTGTGGCCTGTATTCTATTCCATAAGTAGGAAGCCAGCTATACGACCGCGAACCGCCTGAATCCCGAAATGCGAACAGCAATTGGCGAAGAGCTTAAAATAAGTCGACGCCGGGCGGAGGCGAACACGTGTGTAGAGTGGTTTAGCTTAACTGGGAGGCAAACGGCGCCGAGCGATGGCAGCGCTCGAAACAAGTGTTGGCAGCTGAGTGCGGCTGTCCGCCACCCGTCTGCTCGTACACCAGATGCGCCAGTGTCTGATTGCTAACTTTGCATCCACACCCCACGCTTTTCACTGTTTGGGAAATTTAAAATGCTTTTCTTTTGTTTTTTGCTGAACCCAAAATATTACGGAATTTGCTGTCGAACGTACAGACTTAGACTTGTGTTATAGTGAAGAACATTATCTCTTTGACTCGCTATTTTCTCGCGGTTAGTTTGGTATCTTCAGTGATCTGGAGTGAAGTTACGACATTGTCCTTGGACAATTAAGTCGTATTACTCCCCTCTTCATTCATAGACTATTTTCTCTCTCGCGCGAGCTCGCTAGATACAGTCGTCTCTTATTGCTAACTCAACTACACCCAACAATTTTTAGTGCTAGTGTTTTTAACCCTTCGTTACTGTGGTACAATATAGAAACGTCGCTGCTGTGGTGGGGTCTGAGAGACCCCAAAGGAATTTAAATACATAATTGGGTTAAAACTTACTATTTATTTCAGAACATGGTTTTTACTTTTATTAAGATACTTGTTCTCATTGGTAAGCAATATAATTGAAATTTATTATATTAAATTTTGTAATAAACTTTTAGATTAATGCGTGACTTCGTGCACTGATAATCCTGGTTCTATTATGAAGAAAATTTGTTTGTTACGGAACTCGCCGAACTTTGCATCACAATGGAATTATATTACTAAGCCACAAATGTAAACAAGAAATAAACATTATTTATAAACACTATAAAAATAATCAGTTGCATTGATAGCTGCAACGTTCATAGTCGCAAAGAAAACTGTCAGTGGCCACTTTCCTGAATTTCTTGAAACATCATATGATGAACACATTTGATCAACAGTATCTACCCCTCCTTTAGTCGTATTGTAGAATGTAATGATGTCAGGTTTCTTTTCTTCACCTGTACTTTCATCTATCCTGTCATCATTTTGCATTGTTCAAACGACATTCACTACTTTTCCTTTTTTAGGCACATGGGAAACGAGTGCTATCCCATTCATAAATCCAAATGTGCTTGTATGAACAGATTTATTTGATATTGACACAAATTCTGTAGGAATTTCTTTCTTGTTTTTACGAATCGTTCCTACAGTTGATCATTTATGTTTGGTCATCAAACAAGACGCTAGAGGAACACTCGTATACCAATTGTCAGTGGTCAAATTCCTTCCAGATCCAGAAATTGGAGCCATCATTCTTTCCACAACATCCGAGGGACTGAAACTGAACTTGTAAGGACCCTCAGGTTGTTCCCAGGGTATATTTCTAAATTTCCAGGGTAATATGTTCTGGAGTCAACGAGAGTAAATATCTTTATACCATATTTCGCAGGTTTATTAGGCATATACTGTCTAAAGGACAGTGGCCACGAAATTTCTCTAATTTCTCATCCAATGTAACGTACTCCCCCATTGAATAGTGCTTTGACAATTTTCTACAAAATCATCAAAATACTTCCGTATTGCGGTCAGTTTGTCTGTCTCTGCTCTAGGCTTTCGAGTATCTTTGTCAACGAATCTTATACATTGGAGGAGAAATCGAAATCTGAAAAGTGACATTGTTGTTCTGAAACATTCAATGCCGGTACCATCAGTAGACCAGAGATCCTAAAGGCTTTGCCTGTTTGATTTGAATAAAACTACATAAATACAACAGGCCAAGAAAGAATATATTTCATCAATATCCGTGTTTTTTACTGCATATTGATGAGCAGAATCGTAGTTTGTAGCACAATTTTGAATAAATTTGTTTGTGTATTCAACAATCATTTGCAACATTGTTGGTGATATAAACAAATCTAAACAAAACTGGGAGTGTTTGCAGTTTTCGCAGAATTTCTAACACCTGGAATATATGATACTATATTATGAGCCCTTGTTCTAAAGCGTGAGGTGGATCTTTTATCCATTTTGAAACATTATCCTTTCCTAAAAATACTGTTCGTCAGACAATAACGAATTATTCTCTTCAATATTTTCACCTTCTTCTTCTTCTGATTTCCGTGTCATGTTCACTCTCACTTTCATGAAGAGACCAATCATCACTTGATTCTCCCTCTTCAAAGTCGTCATCATCACTTTCGTCTAACAAGTTTCTAATACGTACTTGTTCCGATTCGAACGACATAATCTCAAAATTACCTGAAGTATTAGAAAAACCTACTTTAGTGCAAACTCTTAAGGAATAATACAAACAGTTTACTGTAGCAGTGAAGAAATACATACCACCAAGACAGGAAATAAAAAAACGTCAGTGCTGTGGTGGGGTCTATTACACCCCAGTTTCAAAAACACGTGTTTTCTGGCACACAAACTCACTTGAAATGAACAAGATCGTTGTCATGCACTCTGACGGATAAAATATGAAACTACACGAAAATTCGTCGCGTCATCAAACGCTCTTTAGATTCAAATTATAAAAATGTGTCATCTGGGGTCTCACAGACCCCAGCACAGTAACGAAGGGTTAAACAGCTTGTTTTTTGTTTCTCCCAGAACCAAAAATATTACGGAATTTGCTGTCGAACGTACAGACTTAGACTTGCATTATAGTGAAGAACATTGTCTCTTTGACTCGTTATTTTCTCGTGGTTAGTGGAGTATTTACAGTGATCGGGAGTAAAGTTAGGTAATTGCCCTTGGGCAATTGAGTCTGCCAATTCCAAAAACGTCTCTTGTCCACTTTGTAGAACTTATGCAAATCACGTTTTTCTTGTTAAAGTTTATTTCTCACCTTAGTCCATTCCGTAAGATATCTTCTTACCTTAGTCCATTCATAGGCTATTCTCTCTCGCGCGCACGCGTGCCAAGTCGCTAGATACAGTCGTCTCTTATTGCTAACTCATCTACACCCAACAAATTATAGCGCTAGAGTTTTTAATATGCTTTTCTTGTTTTTCACCAAACCAAAATATTACGGTACTGTCTTACGTACAGAGCTAGAATTGCATCATAGCAAAGACCGTGTCTTTTTCTCGTAGTTTTTTCATGTTAAGCGGCTAGTGTCTGGCGGGAAAAAGCAAAATTATGTTATTTTCCTTGGACAAAAAGTTTTATTGTCACCCACTCCCACGCTGGTCCTGCGATGTCTGCCCGCCTGTAAGCAGGAACAGTTTCTGGTTGCTTGCTCAGTACGCTTCTGAGTGGAGAGCAATTCCATCACTGTACACTGACGAGCGAGCAGTGATGGAATTACATCATAGAAAACAGCTTTGTCTCTTTTTTTACTCGCAATTTTCTCGTCTTTTTGTGACTAATATATGTCAATCGGCAGAGAAGTAATGTTATTTCCCTTGAAAAATTTCTCTCAGCTGTGACACCATTCGCTTTTCGATCCTAGTGGTTTTAGAAAGCTTTTTTTCAGAGCTTTTTCTCCAATTCAAAACACATATACGAATTTGTGTAGAGAAAAGGTAAGATTTTCGCTGAAGTAAAAAAATAAAGTATTTATTGTCGAACGTGAACACACAATTGTGTTTCATAGCGGACAACCTCTCTTCTTTACAATATAATTCTCTCATTATTATTGTGTAGTATTTGGCAGGGAAGAAAAGGACGAGTATGCCCTTTTCCTTGGAGAATAAAATTGTACAGTCCCTTACAGTGGCGATTGCTCCTTAAGGGCTAGGACGGTGCCCTCCCCAGAAAAACCAAACTCGGGAAGAGTTGCAGAAAGTGTTAAAGTTGTAACGAAACGACTATGTTAATATTTTAATTTGTGCATACAATCAGCGCAAGTTTGAGGATGCATTTAGTTTTGTGTGCTTGCTTAAGCAAAAGATTAATGTTTTTGAAATGGGGTCGCGTCGTGGAACATCGCGAGCCCGTCCGTAGCCGTGAGTGCGAGACAACGGAAGTTTGAGGAAGAGTGGGAGTACTGGGAATTGGATGGGGACAGCGTGCTGCTGTAGGATTTTGTTCGGCAGAGTTTCTGCCTATTAACTAAACTAAAAATACCGACCCTTTAATCTGATTTCATAAATTACTTTGTTTCCAGAAATTATCTTTTAAAAAATCTGTCATTTTCGCGTGAGCACAATTATATCTTCCGTTTTTCAACAAATCGTCTAAGACAAGGATTAAAATCCTGATGCGTGCAAATCGGTTGTATACTATATGCTATAGTTTTCGTCGTTCAAGAAATATTTTGAAGAGATAAAATGTATGTCATCGTTCGAATATATATGCTGTCCCTCCTAATTCGCAACACACCGGCCCCTACTGGTCCCTTATTTTCAAGGTGTTTCCTTCGCTCGCGCCGTTCGTCAAATGTGGGCTACTATGATTGTCTCTCTGTATTCACACGATTCCATACCTCATGCCTCACTTCTCTGCGTTCAAAGAAGGCCTTTTTCAATAATTTTTCATGAGTTACTGTGATGAGTGAATTGGGAAATGATGTTCGGAGAGTAATAAAGAATGTGTTTGGTTCTCTTATAGATGACATTTTGCATCATGGAAACTATTCTGTGTTAATCATGTGTCTACCAGGTGTTACCGTCACTGATTGCTCTATCTGTTACCGAATCCCATGCCATTCAATCCTAAAATTTTTTGAAAGCTTTAATTTCAGAACGTTTCCCCCACTTGTCGAATTGATACAAAGACAGGTTTCTCCCGAAATAGAAAAAGGTATTTATTTCCCAGGATATTAATTTAAAATTACATTCTCTCTCTTCCTCTTTCTTTCTCCTTCTGCTTCTTTCTCTTAGTCTTTATCTTTCCTTTTCCCTTTCTCTTTCCTATTTCCTTTCTCTGTCTCATTCTCTTTCCTTTTTCCTTCCTTCCTTTTTCTCTTTTCTTCTCTCCCTCTCTTTCCATCACTCTCTCTCTTTCCATCACTCTCTCTCTTTCCATCACATTCTCTCTTTCCATCACTCTCTCTCTTTCCGTCACTCTCTCTCTTTCCATCACTCTCTCTTTCCATCACTCTCTCTCTTTCCATCACTCTCTCTCTTTCCATCACTCTCTCTCTTTCCATCACTCTCTCTTTCCATCACTCTCTTTTTTTCCATCACCCTTTCTCTTTCCTTCCCTCTTTTTCTCTTTCCCTTCAATTCCATCTCTTTATATTTTCCTTTTTTCTCTATACTTCATGCCCTTTATTTACATTTCTGTCTCTTCTATCTTTTCTCTGTCCACGCTTTCCGCCGTTGAGTGGCGGGCGCTCGCGCGGCCGCAAACTGCGGGCGAAAACAAACACCAGCGCCGCGGGTGGGGGGGGGGACGCCGCCTTCGCCCCCGCCGGCTTTTGTTTGCAACGCCCCCTCCTCCCCCTCTCCCCCTCCAAAGCCTCCTGTGCCAAAGATCGACGCATCGCGTGCCAAGGCCCGAGCTGCGCCTCGGACACCCGGAGATGACGGCTGACCGCTCATTCAGAATGCGCTTTTTTTTTTTTTTTTTTTTTTTTTTTTTTTTTTTTTTTTTTTTTTTTTTTTTTTTTTTTCTTTCCTCGTGTGAAGAGACGTTCTCCGCGGAACATCTATGATGCGCTTGGAAAAATTCGGCCAATGTGGATGTTTCAACTAAAGTAAATAGGTCTTAAGAAGTCTTGGTCATTAAAAGAAAATATTTCGTGTTCGTCCTAAATGTTGGAGTCGAAACATTCATGTTTTGTGAAAAGAAAATCTCGAGTCTCATATTCTCTTGTTAAATTAGTGAATATGAAAATAAATAAATATAATCTGATATAACAAGTCTTTCGGGGGATATACTAATCAATTAATTTTTTTTTGGGATAGCCAAACATGCTGTTGATCTTTTGGTCTTTAAAAAGAAGGAAGAATCCTTTGACATTTGTTCATAGTATATCGTATTCTGTGAAGGCCAGACTCGTTTGAAAATCTTCAGACGAATCACTTACTTAAAATTTTCAAATTTTTTCAAATTTTAAAGCTTCATGCATCAGACTGATAGCTCCTTTCACTTTGAATTGTTCAAATCAGATACACACGTGTAGATGTATGTTTTGAGCGTACGTTGAATGATTCAAGATCTCTTTCATGCTAGGTTTAAAAAAATACATTAGATAGGCACTCCGAAGATATTTTGAGTTTTTTAAACAAAACAACTCACTTCGTGTAGTTTAAAAATATATTAATGAAGAATTCGAATATTTATCTTTCATTATGGTGACTGACAAACGAAATTGTGTCCAGAAGAATTACATTTCTTCCAGCCTAGAACAGAAATACAATGTAAATGAAAAAATAACACATTTTGCCATCCTGATGTTAAAAAATATTATTCTTCGCCATTGCTTTTTGTAGCCAGCACTAAGGACCGTCTGTCTAGACGAACTTCTTCGAACGTTTGTTGTTCGAATTCAGCATCGCTTTGTTCAGACCAAAATAGTATTTACGTTCTCGTATTGTCCATCTGATATCAGGCACTCCAGTGCGATTTCAACAGTGACCCATAATGGATGGAATGAAAGATTCATTGTGTGTGTGTGTAAGTTATGTGGTTACCCCCCCCTCTGATTATGTTTAAAGTGATTATGGTTAGGTTACGCTTAGAGAAACATGACCCCAATTCTCAAAAATGACCAATATTTTCGTTATTTAACATTGATCATCACACAAAAATTTGCCTCCAAGACTTCTTTCTATAGCAAACACCAAGAATCGCCTGTCACATACCGCCACGTCTTTACTGTTTGTTGTTAGTTTTCTACCTCGCTTTGTCCGAGGCGAAATAGTATTTATGTTTTCGTATTGGTCTGTTGGCAACTGAGCATTCCATCCGATTTTAACAGGGCTCCATGATGCACTGCATTACAGGAAATCGTTGTCCGGTAGTAGAGCAATTATTCTTTCATTATTCTGAAAGAAACTTTACACATTCTCGAAAGTAACAAACAAATCCTATTTTAATTTCTGTAATCACACAAAATTTGTCTCCAAAATTCCTTTATGTAGCCAAAACCAAGAATCATGTGTCACGTACAACCATACCCCTAATGTTTGTTGTTAGTTTTCTGCCTCCCTTTGTGCGAAGCGAAAGAGTATTTACGTTCTTGTATTGGCTGGTCGACAGCCGAACCTCCGAAGCGATTTCAGCAGTGCTCCATAATACATCGGATGAAAGTAATTCATTGTTTGGAAAGAGAGTGATTAGTGTTCTATTACGACTGATACATTCTAAAAATAACAGAAATACTCGATTTGAATATTTATTTTCACACACAATTTTGCTTAAAATTCCTGTACGTAGCAAAAACCAAGAATCGTGTGTCACGTACGACCATGTCCGTGATGTTTGTTGTTGGTTTTCTGCTTCTCTTTGTCCGAGGCGAAATAGTATTTACGTTCTCGTATTGAATGGTCGGCAGCCGAACCTCTAAAGCGATTTCAACAGTGCCCCATAATGCATCGGATGAAAGGTACTCGGTGTGAGTGGAAGTCAGGCGATTATCTCGTCGCACGCTTTTCCCAGCGGACGGGCGCCGAGATCAACGCGTTAGCAGAGTCCGCTCCTTTGCCAAAACAAACACTTGGCGGTCCCCGTTCGACGCAGCCATTGTTCCCGCCTCTGTCCACCCAACGCGCTTTCGGTGCGTTCAAATACCACGCAGAAACGCAGTTATAATACGGCGCCGCCGATGGAGACGCCTTAACCCAACTGTGCACCGGTTGAGGTGGCCGGCTCAATGACGATGATTGCCGTTTCTGCGTCTCTGATCGGGAGGTTCCGTGTGCTCGGCTCCGACAGTTGCGAATTTTTGACGTTAGCTACCGATCTAGGTCCAAATCTCTGTCTGGAGGAGAATTCCAGAGGCCGCTCCAAATTGTAGAGACTGCTCTGATCGGTGTTTTTTCGTGGTTTCTCCGATCAATACCAGCCGAATACCGGAGCAGTTCTCTAACAAACGGGCGCACGATATTTCTTGTCTCCTCCTTATTCCTTCCTCATCCCTTTACCCACACACATACCTGAACTTCACTATGCATTGGAAGAGGGAGACCTGTCGGGAGCTTAGAGCATATCTCGGCTGGGGCGGTGCGTCGCAAGGGAAATATTTAAAGAGGGCATACTCCCACAAACCGACGTTCAGGTCGGCGCCTGATTACATGTTCCAATGGGGGCGAAATACTGTCACCTCCCGCTTGAAACATACACTACTTGCACGGGACTAATGCCCAAAATAGTGGAAGCGCCTGCAAACAGTAAATTCCTATTTATTCCCAACTGTACACAATCCGCGACTAGTGGACGTATATTTTGCGGTCCGAAGGTATCAAAAACCAAATTTTATTTTAAAAGGTTTTGGAAATTCAACTGATCTTTTGACTTTCATATTTCGTACAGAACACTCGAGAACGTTTGACGCTGCGTTGTAAGAATAACGTTGATTTACGGGACCGTTGGAGAATTTAATTGAAAGAACTGACACATTCTTGACCAGGTGCGAAAGAAAATGTTGCGCGTGTAATGAAGTTTCGTTTTCTGTAAGTTTCAAGGAATTCTCTTTCCCTTTCCTCTCTTTCACCTTCTACATTTCTTTCCTCTCTTTCTCTCTTACTCCCTTCCCTTTCGCCCTCTCTTACACACAAACGTCCACGAACTGTCGCGCACACGTTATTCCTCTCTCTCTCTCTCTCTCTCTCTCTCTGACACACGTACTATTTGTCTCACATACGTAGATTCACACACACACATACACGTTATATTTCCCCTGACTTACAGTTTAACATACACGTACTCTCTCACACGCACGTACACACAATCTGTCACACACACACACACACACATGTTCTCTCACACACACGTACCCATTCTCACTCACGTACACTCACACATGTACACTCTCGCACATACACGTACTCTCTTACACATAGACGTACTCTCTCACAAATAGTCGTATTTTCCCACACATACTCGTATTCTCTCACACATACACGTATTCTCCAGCATATACACGTATTCTCTCTCACATACACGTACTCACACATACAGGTTCTCTCTCACAAATTCACGTACTCTCACAAATATACATACACTCTCAAATATACTCGTACTCTCACATACACACCCAGATACTCTCGAACACTTTAATAACTCCATACACACGCTTGCTCAATATCCTCTCTATCACACACACACACGCACACGCACACGTGCTCCTTCCCATCGCGGAACGCCTGTGTCGACACAGCCTTTGTTCCGGGCGCAGGAGGAGCGAACCGGCGGCGCGGGGCCGGCCGCCTTAACTTCCAACGCCTGAGCTAATAGCCACTTGGCGACCGCTGCCCCGAAAACAAACACGGGCGGGGCAATTAACCAAATTGAATTATGCGCCGTGCAAATATTGGGAAGTCCACCGAGCAGGCGGCTTAGCAACGTGCTAATGCTCAATGCGTGATAGAGCCTTTCGTCGCGGGAGAGGGAGCGTTGTTTATTTAATCGCGAACAGAGGATGGGTTTTGGGTTGGGCGTGTTTTCCGGGCGAGGCTCCCGCCAAGTTATTGTTGAGGTTTTCGAAGGTTCAAGCGCGGCTTGTAGAGGCTGGATTGGGGAAGCCCGAATTTACTTTACCGCTGGGGAAGTTGCTAGTCGAGTATGGTTATTCTGCGTGATTAAAATTACCCAGGGAATCTAATTTACGAAGGAACCCAGAGTACGAATTTGCAATTTTCTACTTACGTTTACTACAGAAACGAAGACAGATTCTCGTAGAACTCAACTAATTCTAGATGACATATAAATGGACAGAGTGAGGAATGAAGATGTGATTCAAGAATCGCACTTACAGAAAGAACATTAGGTGTCCAGGTGACGAAATGACAGGAAAGAACATGTCAGCAGAATGCCAGCTGACAGGCCGTACGCAGTCCGAAATGGAATACTTGGGGATAAAATATCGCCAGAAAGTCAACGAGAAAGATCGAAGAACTTAAACCAATGAAATGGGCTCTAAACCTACCGAGGAAAAGACGATATAGGAAGAACAAGAGAAAGAAAAAATAGAGGCCCTCGTGATTTAATCTTTCATTTTTTCTGCTAACTAAGCTTTGTTTCTTATTTCTCAAAATTGTGAACTGGATTTAAACGCGAAATATTTCTATCCAAATTCATCATTGGTACATTCTCTTGTACGAAGAAGAGAGAAAGTTATGTAATCCTTAAAAAATCCAAGTTATTTTGATATAACTCGTCACCGAAAAAAAATTAACGCATTTCTATCTTACTCTCCGTCTCCGTCTATGTACACTCTAAACCGTACGCATGATTTTCGGGAAAACTTAGGCCATTCAAAATTGAAATGATTCTCTTAATTTTAGGCGAACTTCATGCGATTATGATACTCTTAGGGCATTTTCAACACTTTTGGTATGACATGATGCAATGGGATTTTAACTTTCTTCCCTTTTACAGCAACCTTTCCACTTTCTGTTGCATTTGTTCCTATGATTTTCTTTCATGCGACGTCTTACTGATTATTCCAAACATCTCAAGTAGGAATTTGAAAAGCTCGTTTTGTTTATCGAGACATCTCCTCGCACAAGGCATGCAATTATTACACTTTTTCTCCAAAACGCACGGACATTGTGCTCTACGAACACGTGAATTCGGAATAAATGACTTACTTCATGCCGTTTCACTTGACTTCTATTTCCGAACTCTGAATACACTCTTGCCAGAGGTGCAATTCTTGGTTGGAAATCCTCTAACAATGAAACATAGGTTATGAAGCTCTCTGAAGTTCCCTGACAGCCACGAAACAAAGATCAAGAAAAATATACTCTTACGATAGATGAGAATCAAATGGTATTGCACGTGAGTGGCTGACGTATTGCAGTTCAAACGCGAACGTAGAATTTCATGAACAAACAAAGAGATTCAGCGATCTACCGACGAAACGTGAACAATGGAGATTATTGCGAGAAATCTTACAATCAATCAATAACCCAGAACACCCATGTGTTTGGTTTGAAAACAGCAATTGTTTAGATTGTAAAGTAATAAGAATGTAATTTCAGCAGAGTGAAAGATCCGTTGGTCCCAGCGGTATTTTTTTTATTGTCATAAACTCTCTACTGAAATCTGATAATCTGAAATATGATGGGATAAGTAAAATGCCTATCTGCCGATACATTTCAATTCAAACTTTTAAAATAAATACTGTAGTATTTGATCACACCTAATCCCTGAACTACCTGTAAGTAAAGTGTAGACGATGAAAGTCTGGGAATACCTCTGAGAGTCAATAAACAGAAATACAAATAATGTGATGATGTATGGGCTGTCATTGTTCTTCGGTGGATGACATATTACAGTTCCCATGCGAACGTCGAAATTCATAAACCAACAAACAAATTCAACGATCCATCGAACAATGAAGATAATCGCGAAACCTCTTGTGACCCATCATCCACACCCATATGTTTGGTTTGGAAACAGCGCCTGTTTAGATTGTAAAGTGACAAGAACGTAACTTTAACAGAGCTACACGTCACTCCGGGCCAGCAGTCATTTGTTTTCCCCGTCGTGCGGTTTATAGGCGTGTCGCCTGCCGTGAAGACGTGTCATCTGGGATAACACATGCTGCTGCAGCTTTGCGGGCGATGAGATATAAAGTGTTTGAACGAGGACGAGGCGCGCGCAAGATTCGCATCGCTCTTCTCCTCGGTGAAACCAAGAGAACGGCGTATTGAACGTCGGAAACGCAATATGAATTGTAGTCAGCTTACTTGCTGCAATAATAATGACAACTATTCATTTTCGCAACTGTTTCACTTACATGGTTTTGACCAATAACATTCAAGACTTCGTATGAGCCGGATACTGCTATAATTATCTTGAGAATTAGCGCTTTTCTCTGAAAGATTATATATTATGTCGTTATCATTATTTGGAGGTAATAATATTAATCGTGGTATCGGTAGTAAGTAATGTTTCTAGTCCAGTAAGTTGGTCTTTACTATTGTAGGTTTTGACCACGTACACACTATTCTCGGGTCTTTACTGACCCTATGTTTTAGATCACTGGTAATTTTTGGGGGTAGAAAATTTACAACCTAACTTAAGCATTATTGAAATATCGTCTCTTCATGCAAATATGCAAGGTATTTTTGAGAAAAATATATTTTATTAATCTTTGTTGATAATAATGGTGTTTTTTAAAAACACTTATTTAAATAAAAATGTCCAGTGATGTATTATGAACATAACATATTCTTACAATATTGAGTTCAAGTGATCGTATTATCTGAAAATTACAAAAGTAAATTTATAATTTCAACCAAATTACAAATTCAAAACTATTCAATTGAAAAATTTCAAAACATTTTCCTTGGGTTTCAAAGAAAGGTAACAGTTGTTGTCTGGTGCGTGAATTTGAAAAATTGATCTTTTCTGAATTTACGCACCAGACAACATAACAATTGAACTTTCTTTGAAATGCTAGGAAAACATTTCAAAATTGTACTATTTGTAGAGATTTTGTTTCAAATATAAACAATTATCGCTTTCACTCTCTGCAGTTTTGTCATTTTCATCTCTGTCAGAAGACTGCTCAGTAGTGACCGATAATTGCTCTGGACGAAAATCGGAACCGCATTCAATTTCACTTACGTTCTCATGTACATTACCAATCGTTTCATTATCAAAAATGTCATTGCCGGAATCAGTGTTTAATAACTCAACGATTTCCTACTAGTTCACATTGAAAGAAGGACAAAATTCACTTAATTAGTTTTTATTGCAGTCACAGAAAAATACCAACGAAAAAGATATCGATGAGGCAAAAAAGACCCACAATACTAATACCAGTAGCTTGTAAGCAGAAATCGTCACTCTCGCTAACTCAAACGAACAGATTTTTTGTCCCCTCTCCAAGGATTATGATAACGTCAAATTTGGTGCGAGCGGCATCACACCTCTACAACTACAAACTACGCCGGGTCAGAAATGGCAGTTAAGGATTAAGGAAATTTAACAACGACGAGTTGCGATAGCAAAGCCGACACTTTTACTTGCTTACATCTTTTCAGAGCGTCCGTGCGAGTAATCATTTTCAGCAGCCGAATTATGTATACCATATTTCATCAGTAGGGAGCGGATTTCTATGATTTTGCATATTTTTGCCCGTTGCTTCAGCACATAGCTAAGTGAAATTTCTTGATATTTGGTTAGTCTATGATGCTATATAGATTAATATGTTAGTGTATATTTGTGCACATTTGGCCGATTTGTCCTGTTGGTGCATTTTTGTCTAAATATAGGCGTATATTTTGTATATTTATAGAGACTTTTCTATAAAACGTTTCATCTTTTCACAGAATCTATTTATTTGTGAGCGTTCAGTGATTTGAAAGAGCTTGTCACAGTTTGAGTTTTGTTTTCTTCTGTTTTAGATACGTGTGCAAATATAGAACTTTTCGTGACAACATGTTTTTAAAACCAGTCAAAAGAAATACAACAAGACAATGTACTTCACTAAGGTGAATATTTACTTTAAAGATTTCTCTCGCGAAGTATGGAAGATTATATTATGTTGACACAAAATATATCTTTTAATTCCAAGCAGGCTTCTCCTAAATTTTATCAAGAAAGATTTACAGAGGAAATGAAATACTGTTAACTTTAATTGCATATTAAAGTGCATATTTCAGAGTTTTTTTGTCATACATTTTTAAAAGCACATTTCAAGATATTTTAGGGCATAAAAATAATCCTCTCCCTGTAGGAAATTTTTGACGGAAATTTAACTACGGGGCATACTGATAGTGAAGCCGAAACTTTTATTTGCTTACATCTTTAACCTTCCAGAAGGTGCGTGGTCGTAAATTTTACGCCAATAGGAGATTTGTTTCATTTGCTCTCAACTCATTATTGGCAAAGACTTTTGCGTTCTTGGTATTCCTTGCAGGTATCATTAATGATATATTCTTGCAGCCACTGTTTAGTTTGCACGCGATATTCAGTTTTTGTAACGCTCAATTCGGGATAAGTACATAGCGACGTTAACTTCACGCTGCGCGCCTGCTGCTGTTCGAAAATACTGTTTTATGATTTGTCTTGATCGAAATTTTGTGAATAATGTCCACAGAAAGAATTAATGTGAATGAAATTCAGAATATTCTACAGGAACTGTCTGAGCGGGAGGAAGATCATGAATTGGATAGTGACAGTGACATGAATATTGAAAATATAGACGAGTATCAGCACGATACTGGATCGGAACAAGATCTTTGTAATACTAAATACGAATGTTTATCAACGGATATGTTTTTGGTAGTAAATAGCAGCCAATGCGATATAAAATTGCACAGTTCTACAATTTCTTTGATTTATTCAAGAGACAGTGAACGTCGTAAAATTTACGACACGCACCTGCTGGTGTGAAAAGTTTACGCACGCCCGTTGGAAGGTTAAAGAGCGTCCATGCGAGTAATCATTTCCAGCATCCGAATAATGCAGACCACATGTCATCAGAGTCGTTTCGTCGTCTTCGTTTCGCCCGCGCGGGCTTTAATCGTCACGAAGTAAAACCCACTTTTTTGCCGCGCGCCGCGTACACACAGAGGCCACCGGAAGTGGAAGAAACAAGAAGGGGGAGGGGGAGGAGGTCGGGCGCGAAGCGTCGAACACGCGATCCTCATCCAGCAGGAACACGTCGCAGCGGGCAAGCCCCCGCACGCGACCCCACCGCCGCTGCAGCTGGACCGCACGCGGGCATCGACGAATAACGTGTGTCTTCTTAAGATTGATTGTTCGGTGATTGATTGATTGATCGTGATTCCGGGCGCGTCAACTACTGAGGTCATTAGTCACGTAAGTGTAGTGCGTGTTTTTTCGTCTGACCCCGTTGGATGGCGAGATCCGGCGCCGACCGACCGTCGACTGGCGGGGTAACTCATGCCGAGATACCCCAATCAGGTATCTCCCACTAGCGGGGCATCGCCCCAGCCGGGACAAGCTCTAAGCTCCCGATCGGTCTCCCGGCGTGTGTGGTAGTGTAGTGCATGTTAGTATAAGTGTGTGTGTGTAAGGGGTGAGGATAGGACAGGGAAGAGGAAGGGACGATCGTGCGCGGTCCGTGCCCATTTGTTAGGGTAGTGCTCCGGCATTCGCCTGGTGTTGATCTGAGAAACCACGGGAAACTATCGATCAGAGCAGCCAGCCGCTAGAATTCTCCTCCAGATAGCGACTGAATTCGATCTCTAGCTGATGTGTCGAAAGTCCTGCCATCGAAATTCCTGACAAAAATTCCAAAATATGACTTTATATGGCTCACGAAAATTGCATAATTTTAGTCATTGTCGATAAAATCATGCTTATCTTACATTTTCCATGAAAATAACTCAAAGAAATAATATATGGCATGTCACAAACATCCGGGCCCAACTCGTAATATTAGCAATAAATAAAAGGAGTAAAAGATAAAAGGACTCACAAAGATTTTGTGGTATTAACCGGTAACTACAGGCATGGATTTTTGTTCCACTAACACAGGCATGCGGTCAGAGAGCTCGGCTGTAAATCAATTAATTATTTTCAAAAACCAAACTATGAAGTATTGAAAAAGGACTATCTATTAAATAAGTTATTTATTCATAGAAAAAAATTTTATATCAGCTTTTTTCACGACAAAATAGCTCAAATGTAAAAAATTGCAGTTTCAGCTTTGTTACAAAATATTATCTCATTCTTCTTTCAATTCTAACTAAGATATTGACATAAAACACAATTTTTTTACATAGTGAAATAGACAACAAACGTTGAGAAATAAAATTGACTGAAAACAAAAATATGTGTATAGAAACATATGTGTCTAACATAGGACTAATTGACACCATGCATCCGGTCTACGGGACCACTCCAAAAGTTCAGAGTATCTCGAACCTCTCCAGTTCAGGAGATTGAGAGTCGTGACTGTTGAGGAACTATGGGAAATGACGGTAGCGAGAACGGCAGAATCACCACTCAGCGGGAAATGATTGAAATATAACCTTGAAAATTCGTTGCTGCCTCCCGCATGCCTATAATTACGGGTTAAAATTTTCGTACGCTTCCATCTTCTGTCCATGCGCTGTGACTCTGAAATAGTCCAAATTATGGCGCATAATTGTCCTCCGGCTGTTGACATCTTAAACCTCTTCCAGCAAACATTTTCACTCGTTTATATCTCGCAAACGTCTCCATGTGGGTTTCCATGTTTCACACCCGTACATGCGAAATACCCATTCCTTGGACATGGTATTTGTGCTCGTCACTTCCTTATCATTTGTACTATTTTAGGATGATAAGGACGTGACGAACACTAATAACTCAAGTCCAAGGGGGATTCGGATCTACAATGACTCGAAGCTGTGACTTGCCTGCTGCTTGTGCGAAAAGTAGTAAAGTAGCAGACTAATTAAAACACATCTTCTAAACTAGATGAGTAAATATTTCTGATATCATTTGGCTGAGAAACTGTGTGTTATTGGGGTTTAGGATAGAGAGTTTAAGCACAGCATAGCTTACAGCAATCGACAGAATAAGTAAGTTTTAATGCCAGGAGTAAGGAGACATTTTTAAACTCTATTGATCATATGACTAACAACGTTATACGGACCTGAGGAACAACATTCAAAAGAGCTTTAGCAATTGCGACATTACTTTATGCATTATAAAAAAGCACTGTTGCAATGCATTATAAAACAGCAATTCAAATGTTGAATAAAGAAGTGGAATGATAGATCAAAGGGTGTAGGCACGTGGTGAAACATTTGAACCACGATACGAGTCAAGAGTAAAACACATCTCCATTATGGAAGGAGATTTAAATTTTTCTGACCATATGCGATGAGTATGCAGCATGAAGGTTTGAATCGTTTTTCTTGAGAACGTAGTAATTAATAAATAACAACGATCGTAATGAGCATAAGACATAAAAGTAACACGAAGACAAATTTAATTTCTTTTCCGCAAATTTCTTACCTGCCATCTTTCCAACATTTTCCGTTAATCGTTTCCTTCTAGAGTTGTGAAGTTGGTAAGGAATAATTGTTATTTTTCACATATGAGAATCATCATTCATCGTGAACATCATCATCGTATTCCCTTCCCCCCAGTCAGGACTGGTACGCCGTAGTTAAGTACTATGGCTGTTGCTGTAGGTTTGCTGTGCTTAAACGCAGAATGCTGTAGGCTATGCTGTCCTTAAACTCCTTACCCTAAACTAGTAATATCAAGGTCGATGCCACGAGCGGGAGTCCGTGGCACGAGTTGCACGACGAAATCGCCCCTCCGCGCAGTTCATCACCCTGCCACCAGAGACAACGCCATCCCTATTGTAAAACAGCGGCATTACTTAGTTTCCTCTCCCGACGCTAGTTGCGCAGAGAAGCTCGTGACATGCTACGGAGCCACGACGCGTGCCACTGCCACCAGTAGAAGACCTTGCCCTAAACCCTAATAGATACAGATAAATCAAATGGAGAAGCCGCACGTGGCTTGTGACAGGGTGAGTCAGGGGGAACGCGAGTAACGGCACGCCGCCAGCGGGGGCCGGCGGCCATTACGTGACGGGCGGCGGAGGGCCCCGTTTACGGTGTTTGTTGTCGCGTTCGGGCGTTACGTAACGCGCGGATAATGCTGAATTACAGCGGGCGCTCGAGGTCGTTCCATTGCATCATGCGAATGGGAGTGGGCAAGACGTTCGGGCGAATGAGGATGCGCACACGGATGTGCGAGGTGCGGTTGTTTCTTGATTCGGCGAAGCCCCTTCGCTACTGAGTATGCGACATCCATGTCGATATTTTGAAAACATCGAAGTTTTTATAAAAACATCAATGTTTTCTATATTATAGAAACATTGATGTTCTATAGAAACATCGATGTTTTTATAGAAATATCGATGTTTTATAGAGTTATAGTTTTATAGTAACATCGATGTTTGCAACATCAATATTTTAAAGTCGTTGCTTTTTGACACCAGTATTGTTTATTTTTGAGAATGAAAAATTCCCATAACCAGAATTTTGTAAAAGATTTTAAAAAATATCTGGTGCCTTTGTCAGTTTATGTTCAAACCAAACGAAGGTTTTGTACTATTTACATCGAGCGTCCATTGTTCATATTATAATTTTTTAAACTTTGTTTCTTGATAAATCTTAATTATAAGTGAGTAAACATGGCCAACTTTAAATTATTTTTTTTGCCCTCTAATTTAATGTTATAGGTAATTAAACCACCTTTAAAACTTCGATATTTAAAATATCGACCACTATTAATGTTTTGTTGTCGATGTCTCATCACTATTAAGTTGATGTGGATGCTGACAAATCCTCTGAAATGAGCAATTTTTCATTTCGGGTTGTAATGTAATATGCAAATCAATCCGAGGTATGGAAAACTAGTAAAAATTATTCAACTGGTTCTTCTCGGTTGTTGTGAATTCAAATGAAAACTGAAAACTGAGAGATTTATCGTATTGGAACTGATTTCACAGAGAATCAGAAGAGAGAATTGGGTTTCAGGGAGCATATGCATCAAACACAGAGCTAGAAAACTAATTTCATTTAACTGGTTCTTCACTTCTTACTTGCTGTGGATGCTGACAAATGCCGTAAACACTGCGATTTATCATTTCGGCAGAAACTTCACCGCGAATTAAAAGACAATTATGTTGTAATGTAACGTATGCATCAAAGGGAGAAATAAATTCAACTAAATTCATGTAACTGGCTCTGTGGAACCATGCTTCGAACCTGGGGGAGAAAAATCGTAAGAAGACGCTACTGAAAGTTTGTGAAGTAAATGAGGCGCTCAGAATAATGACAAAACCCCACCGAAGTTCGTTTCGAGAAAAAAATACTTTTTCCGTTTTCGTTCACGTTCACTTTCACTATGATCAAATTTTTGAAGGTGGAATTTGAGTTGTTTTTCATATTCCAATTCATTTGATATTTCATAATGTGATGGCTATATGGCAGGAGTAAATAGTTTTACTTCTAAATGAAAGAGCGTGGTCGGTTGGAATCTGCCATTATTATCCTAAACGCCTCAATTGTACTGCCTACCTTAGCCTATCTCCGTGAAAGTATGTGCCTGAAAAAATAGAACCAAGGAAGAATTTAGGCCAACAAAATGTGATTTTTCAGATGCCTAATTAGTTATACCTTGATGAATAGGAAATGTGGAGTCCACATTCGATTGACTGCGAGGGAGAGTATTGATTACAGTCACATCAACTACCGAAGTCATTAGTCCTTTGAAACTTTAAAACAAACTGAGATTGAAGTAGTAGTTATGTAGAGCGTATGTCAGATATAAGAAAATCTAAGACGGAAGACAAGAAGCAATGTGAACCAAATTGAAGATGATCATTAGGAAGTTTTAGGAAAATATGGTGACAAATTGGGTCGGAAAGCTCAGTAGACAACGTTGGGAGATAAATGTTAACGAAATTATAATAAAAAGGCATACCAAAGATTTTTTCACAACAGGAACTAGGTGTATTTATCTTGAATACGTAGTTAACAGTGATAAATAAATGTGTAAAAGAGACAGAATGAATGCGTCAGTAGTGTGAAGAAAAGCACGTGCGCAGGTGAAAAAATGCACCGCTATTAGTAGTTATTTATGGTACAAGTGGATATACTTTTAGTATAGCTTTTACTACTAGTAAGTAAGTATAGCTTTTACTTACTAGTGGATTGCGATAGCCCAAGAGGGTGTAAAGCGAATGTAACCGAAGTATCTCGCAAAGAATAAGATGTTACGAATGTTATATCGAAATGCTAATCTGGCATGCTCTCACCTCATAAAAATATTGCCCGGAGTTCCGTCTCGTTACGAAACGGGAGCAACACACCAATAACTGACGAGTTTCCAGTTTGCTTGCGAGATGTTAAACGAACTGTGCACCGCATCAGGTTTTAATACGCTCCATTAGCTGTTTCAACGTGGTTAAATGATACATGGTTCCGCTTCGGCAAAGAAATGAGAGAAACGGAGCCGGTCTTGCTCAGAGTGTAAATGTGAGCCTGTCACTTTGTTCTTACACGGCCTGACCGCACGTCTGAAGGAAATCGAACTTTGAAGGTTACCAAGACGAGGAAAGTGTGAATTTTAAAGTATATAATTCAAAGCGTAATGAAGTGTAAATTGTTAAAGAGAAGATATTTGTTTCTTAAAAAAAGCGTAAAGTTGCAAGTTAATGGATTGTGAATTTCAGTCTGGTCTAAAATTATAGTTAATTTATAGATTTTCCTATAACTGTTCAGCAAGGATACAATGTGAATAATAATCCTTATCATTGACTGCATAATAAAGTATAATTGTTTTGAAAGTAATGTTTAGTTAAAAAACTTATCAGCAAGTTGTTAATAAACTGTGAATATTTGAGTTGTTAAAATCATTGTTAATTAGACGAATGAACTAATACTGTTCTGTTACAAAGAATATTTTGTATAAAATTGTCACATGACGGTGTGTAATAATATTAATAATAAAAGTAGTGAATATAGTAAATGTAACAATTTCTGAGTACTTCGCATAGCCCCATTAGAACGTATTCGCGTGAAAATATAATGTAAAACCAACCAACGCAATTATTCTCCGAGAATAACTAATAACTATTAATCGGAAAATAATAGACGTTAAAGCTGATGGCTTCTGAACTAACCTATCAGATTATCATGTTTGAAAAATGAGTTTGAAACAAATATACAAATTTTGAGATTTTATTGCGCAAATGAACATAATTCACCATTGCATGCGAATCTGAGTTGAGCAATTGCACTAATGTTCTACTTGATGTTGTGGCTTTCCTGAATAGAGGATTTCTTTCATTTCCCTGAAATTGTTCTTTGTTTTTCTCTAGTTCTTCTACAGAAAAAGTGTTAAAGCCTTCTTCAGCAGCACGGAAGGACATGGGAATTAGGTTTGCACTGAAGTAGCATAGTCTTTTGTGGAGTTGCTAGTTTAACTCCCTTTTGTCTTGAATTTTTCCGTCCCGGCTATTCACTGAAGACACAATCATTCCATTGCCCCTTTTCCATTAATTTTCTTCCTCTTCGTCATACTTTACATGACCTCATCGGTTTTCAGCAGTAGTAATTATTTTGGTTAAATTCCTATCAATTTTTTTGATCGTCTCCGTCCTGATGACGATAGTATACTTTTCTCAATAAATTTGTTGTATAATAATTATTATACGTAATACACTATAGCTGAAAAGCTCACGAAAGAGATGCCATCACCTAGCAAAACGTTCTTGATTGGGATATATTTATTTCTGTGTTAATGGTTACTGGGGAAACATTTTAATACTTGATTTAATGATTAGCAATGTCATTGTTATAATCGCTTTTTAAAACATTTTTAACATTGTACGTAATACTACTTGTAATCACTATTATTGAGGTCGTTGACGTCACAGTCATTAACGTTTCCGTTGTACCCATACAATCGACCACATTACTTGCGAGTGATGGTTGTCGCAATAATCTCACTAGTTACTGCAAGTTTCTTTTCCACTCTTAACGGTTGTTTAGTGATATTTGCGTTGGCCACAATCATTGGATTTTCTGCAACTAACCGTTGTGTCGCGGGAATCACTTTCATTCTCTCATAGCTTTCCACTTGACCTCGGACTTTTCTGTACATAATGCACTCTAAGGGTGGGATCCGCTGCATTGCAGGCGGGAGGTCATGGGAAGTGGGTCTGGCAGATGCACCGTGATTCTCTCTTTGCTCCTGGTAGCCACAATCCTTTCTTCCTCCTCCTTTTTCTCACACCGGTTGCAAAAGCTCAGTGGCATCTGCAGCAGCACTGACCGAGGGGACCTAGGGCTGGTTCCAGACCCGACGGTGGCAAGTTTTCCACACCGTTTGCAAAGGTCTGATCGGTAGTTTTGCGTGTTTTGCTCTCTTTGGTAGTTCTTTTTTATTTATTTTTTAATTTATTTTTTATTTATTTGGTAAAAAAAAACAGTAAAAACTGTATATGACGTGTGGGGAAAGAGATTATCTACGCACATTTCCTTGAGGCCCAGTATACTTCTATAAATACTTGTCGACTTGCCGACTTACCGGTCGAGCCACGCGCCATCTTCCTTGCAACATCCTTGTTCCCTCCAAGGGTCCCCAATTTGTTCTCCCCAAAATACCTGTGGCTTTATGAAAATGTACTTCATCAAAGTTGCCCTAATAAGAAGTAATTTTAACAGAAACAAACGCATCGCTTGCATCATTCTATTTATTTTACTTGCATAACATTTTAAAAATAATTTTACGTATTTATAAACGTACATCTATGACGGCCCCGTGGCCGAGATCACTAATGCAGTAGTGTTCGTGGCGATCTCGGACCGCAGCCTCAGGCTTGTGTGTATTTGTGTATGACTATGCGTGTGTGCCGTCCTTTCACCCCTCACTATCATCATCATTCATCTTCCATACCCCCAGGGCTCACGACCATGGGAAGTAAGCCCCTCGAATGGCCCAGAAAGTTCGCTAGCCTTCCGTTGGGCGATCCCTGGTTCATTTCCCGGTCGGGGCAAAAAGAGAGCTGTAGCTTTTTATCACAATTAGAGCTCAGACCTGGAAACACCACAATTTATCACAACTAGAACTCATACTTGGCAAAAGTCGGATTAATTCGAGTCTAAAATGCCAAATAAATACACACACATATCTATAAATCGACAAATAAAATAACCTGTTAAATTTAGCAGATTTTAAAAAAAATGAGAATGCACCCACTCTGCGGGATACTTCACCTATCCTCACCCCAGAAAGATCCTGATTGTGTCGCTGATAGTATGACGAATTTTCCGTGATACTTTCATTAAAGGTTTCATGACAAAATAAATTTGAGAAGCTCTTCTTGCAGAAAAAAGTTCTGAAAACGCAGCTTAACGGGCCAATGCAGCTGGATTGTTTGATTGATTTATTAATGATTCCGAGCGCGTCAACCGCTAAAATCATTTTTCCTGTTAGTGTACTGCGTGATTTTTTATCGTGGGAAATAGCAGTGATCTTCCACCACTGGATAGAGAGATCCGGCGCCCGACTTATGTCGATTTGCGGGAATTTTCTCCAACCAGGTATCTCCCACCGGCATGGCACTGCCCCAGTCGGGACAAGCTTTACTCTCCTGATTGTTCTCGCAACATGTATGGTAGTGTAGTGCATGTGAGTGTGTGTGTGTGTGTGTGTGTGTAAGTAGGGGTGAGGATAGGACAAGGAAAAGGAATGAAAGATCGCACGCGGTCCGTGGCTCGTTTGTTAGGGTACTGCTCCGGCATTCGCCTGGTGTTGATCGGAGAAACCACGGAAAGCTACCGATCAGAGCAGCCGGCCGCTGGAATCCTCCTCCAGGCAGCAACTGAATTCGACCTAGCTGACAAGCTAGTGTGGAAAATCCTTGCCACAGTGGAGAGTGTAACCCTAGGACCTCCAGGTCAGAGGCGCTGCAGTGACATCAGTAGATGTCCCGAGCCACCTTTGCCGGTGGCTGCACAGAGAGGCCATGAGAAGTGGGCCCCGGGTGCAGCGGTGCAGTGCATCCGAGACGCGTTGGTGCATCGCGTGCCTCTCTTCCTTACCTCCCCGGACCCCGCCCACCACCTCCCACTGCCCGTCCCCCTCGCCCTCCCACACGACTTCGCCTGCCCCCCTCCACACTCCTCTTCCCACTCGTCCTCCCACCCCCCTCCCCCGCTCCATCCTTCCCTTCTGCTTCCCCGCACGCCCTCCTCTCGCCCTCTCGCTCTTATTCTCCCCCCCTCCAGCCTTTTTTTGTTCTGCAACACATCATTTCCGCCTTCGCCGCACTCACTTGCACGCTACCTTCATTCGTTGTTTCTACGTTTTGCTCCTTTGTGACAATTTTTTTATTTTCCATTTTCGGTTTCGTGTTTTCTTTTTCTCTAACGTTGTCTGCGATTTTATGTTGCTTCGAAGGATCGAAAGTCTTTTTCCGGGGAGTCGCATCGGAGTCTCGATAGAATGAAGTTTGTGTTGAAGGTTTTGGTGTGTGGTTGTATAACGTAAATGCACACCATGAGAGTTACGAAAAAGTATCCAGAAAGTCGCGCTAACAATATTACAGATACTTCTAATTGTTCAAAGAATCAGTCACCCTGGACTGGGAACCGTGAACCGCATTTCACCTTGAAGTGAAATAACTACAAGTAAATGCAATTAAAAACCATAATTCAAAACTGCGAACAATTTTTATTGTATACTAAATTACTCTCCTGTAATCAAGACTTTTAATTTAGGCCGTAATGCTATACTCTGCCGGATAAAAACAAACTTTTCAAAAGACAAATTTTGTCTCCCCTAAATAAACATAAAAATTAAATACAAAATTGAATACACAACACCCATAAGCATTATTCTAAACATTTCCAATTTTATATTGAATAAAAACAATAATATTAAAAAATCTGTTTTTTTAAGAGACACGATAGAGTTCTCAAAATGTTAAGGATGCCAAATCCTAAAAGAATATTTATTAAAATTGTTCAATCCCTTAAAATATTAAGACAAAGAATGGATTATTCGTGTTCAAAAGTATTTTTTGTGCCAGTCATTTTCACTGAAGAAAATGTAAGTTACATTGGTGCTTCCCAAGACTGTGCACAATGCACCTTGAAACGGGTTATGCCACCCACACTTTCCATGTTAATTTCTTTTCTGAAGTACACATCATAAAACGCAGCGCACAAGAAAATATTTAAGACGAATGAGAACTGCAGCCGCACCACTTCAACTAATTATCTTAAAACAAGGTAAATGAAAATTCATTCTTCGTCTATGAGACCAGATTACTACCACTTCTCACCGTCATAAACTCGTGAATGGAACTGCGTTTTTCGACTCTCGAATTTCATTTATTCACAGCTGTGTACGAGAATTCATAGTCATAATAATTTTTATTGTCATTTTCTAATCATTTAGTGTTTTCTTGAAACTTTCTGAACACGTCATGTGTTGCCAGTAAATATATTGAGTCTTTGACAATGTTAGACGCAATGACAATTCATTAATAAAATAATAATATAATAATAATATTAATAATAATAATAATAATAATAAGAAGAAGAAGAAGTCCCGATAGTTTTCGGAGCTCTGGGATATGTTCCTCAAAATTTGTGTTAGAACTTAAATAAACTTTAGGTCATTCTAAAGACTGGGAAGTGCAAGACATTTCTTTATTAGGAACAGCCCACATTTGCGCTATGTATTGTAGAGACATCGACAGTCCCTAGATCTGCTCCTTAGGTAGCTGGTTGCAACCTGGAGCAACTTTTGTATTCAACATATTCACAACATTTTTAGTCGTGAATTAGAGTAATAATAATAATAAAAATAACACTGTTGATAATTATTCTGGGTATTAATACGTTTAATAATTGATAACTGATGATATTAATTAAGAATTAATATTTTGAACATTATGTGTTTTTGTGAAATTTTCTGAAAATGCGAAAACATCAATGAAATTCTCAGTACAATATAATTCAAAAATCATTAGGCAACAGCAAGTAGAACAGAGGTCCCCTCCCAGTGTTGCGGTTGCAGGGTCTGCGTTAGTTCCACCTGGAACCGTTAGGCTGCGCATCTGCGCAACAGCCCGGTGGCACAAGGGGGCCCTGAATAGCACTGTGATTTGCGACGGAGGGCGCGGCCATAAGCGTCGCTTGCGAGGCTTTGCCTGCCGACTTCCGGGGATCCCCCGGGGCGACTCCCATCGAAACAATCGAGCAACGCCCGCGCGCAGTATGTCAGGGCCACCGGTGAAGCGACCCCCCCCCCTTCCCCCCCGTCTTTCCCGGTGGGAGTCTTTCTTAATCTTCCGTGCGATTGCGTTCGGCTCGATAAAGTACGTACACGAAAAAGAAACTTGTACAATGCCTTTCGAATACCGACTCTCCGAAAGGAATTCGCGGAACTGAAAATGCCATTAAGATTTTTTTTTGTATTTCAACAATAAATTTCTTACATTTCTGTGTTTTAATAAATAATCTGAATCACAAAGTATTTGGATATTAATTTGACGTTCATTCCTGAACTTCCCCTGAAGTGAACATTCGCTTAATAGGGTTGTCCAACTGACTGCCAGCGGGCTGCACGCGGCCCGCGGTGTCGTTTATTGTGGCTTGCAAACGATTTTAGTGGTCAAAAGTGGCAGATCCTTCCATCAATGTTGGGCGAGAACATTGCGTGCCTAGCACAAGCATCCTGTCGGGGTCAACGCCCCCTTAAATTACTAATAGGTAAAGAATAGATTAAGAAATTTTTGTAGTAAATTCAAAAATTCAAAATTTCCCCAATGTGTTTCACTGCGGTATGCATCGTACCGCTTGATATCACGCTTGGTTCCATCGCCTTCCCCTTTCACAGCAGCCGAGCAATCTGTCGAGATCAACAATACGAAGAAGTCGGGTGTGGATCGCCCGAGTAATGTAAATATGGCCCACAACCTATTAAAGATTTTAGTTCGGGCTCTGAAAGCCTTGCAAGTTGGGCACCCTGCCACTTATTTCCTGCTTGCGTTGAAATGATATGTTCTCTTCTGAACTATTGATTTCAGAGTTCTTTTCTCCTCCTCCTCATGACATGTTGGCATAATTATAAAATTAGTTAATTTGTCACTAATTGCCGCGTAGATGTTTGCACTGAATATTTTTAAAATTCTTTATTTGCAGATGAAATAGAGAGTATTCTTCGTACAAAGAAAATTTATTTTGAAAGTTTCATTTAAGATGGTATGAATTTTCACTACAGTTGAATATTGAAATCGTTCATGGAAGTCTCGAGACTTGCTATTCATCCTTCTGACTACAGATGTCGCTTGTCCTTAATGTCTGAATAATTAACATAATTTTTCTTCACGATAACTGTGAATGTAAGAAAGGCAGTTTGATTTATTACTAGAAATACATGTTCGGACATGCATTAAAATATTAATATTATACAAGACATCCCAACAAGAAAAATGGGTAACTTTACGAAGAATAAATAAAAATGAATCATGAAGCATTGGTTTGTAAAAATTAACTGGAATATAAGGAAGAGTTGATGTTAATTTCTGTGAGCACGTGTTCGTGTAATAGGGATGCATAACGCGTGTAATTGTTAGTGCTTGAAACTTCAAAAGTCAAGCAGCGAATCTGAAGAGGCCTTAAGTGAGGCGAAAGCTGCAGCATGTCCAATGTCGCAATCTCACCTAGGTAGGAAATCAGAATGAGCTAATGATGTGAATAAAGCGACGGTTGCTTTGCAAAGACGTGCGAGCGTGCATGACAAGAGCGGAAAATACAGCAATACAGTCTCTTTTTAGACACAATGTCGATACAAAAGGAAATCTGTACGAGGCGTATGTGAGAGAGGAAATAGTATGGGACAATATGTGCGTCATTAGTCTCGTAAGTACAGTGCATGTTTTTATCCCGATCAGTGTCTTGTTCCACTTCTGGCACGCGAGTTGCAGCGCTGACCCAAATGTCGATTTTCGAGATTTTTCCATTTCAGATATCTGTGGTCACGGAGTAAATTTCTTAATGCAATTTTTGGCAAAATTGGGTTAAGTATTGAAACTGCTAGTTAAGTATCTCTCTTTTACTTTAGTAAACGACCGAATTCAAATGTTCCCTCCTTAACGAGAAAAAAAAACATTAAGAAATAGCGTTTAGCGTAGGAACAAGCGGTGACTCAAAAATCTAACCCTTATTTTCGCCAAATTAAGATTTTTGACTTAAGAACTTTTACCCCGTGACCACAGATATCTCCCCCAGCGGAACACTCCCCCAGTCGAGATAATCTCTAGGCTACCGACTGATTTTCTGTGTCCCGTAATGAATGGTAGGATAGTGCATGTAAGAGAAAGAAAAACGAACAGAACAAGGAAGAGGAAGGAAAGTTGGCGCGCGGTCCGTGGCCCTTTTGTTAGGGTACTACTCCGACATTCGCCTGATGTCGATCGGAGAAACGACGGAGAACCACCGATCAGAGCAGCCGGCCGCTAGAATTCTCCTCCAGAATCCGACCGTGTTAAGTGCCTAGTGTTGAAAAACCGCGACCGTCTTGACTCGAACCCTAGAACCTGTTTGGTAAAACGGTACCCGACGGTGGAAAATATCTTTGATGTGACACTCTCCATTCAACGCCCTGCCGCACGCGCCCCCAGGTGGCTGCGGCTCCACACGCAATGTCAGCGGCGGCGGCGGCGGCGGCGCCAGCGTGCGCAGCCTTGTGGCCGGGCGCTGGCTATTTCCGCCCCTCGTCAACAAACACGGCTCGCTGACAGTCGCCGTCGGGGCGACCCTTGCCCGTCAACTCCGTTCTTCGTCCCGTTTCCTCCCCCCTTCTTTCCACGCCACGCCTCCGTCGTTCCTCTCGTCCCGGTCCCACATCCGTCCCCTCCCAATCCCGTTTCCCCTCGCTCTATTCACCTCCCAACGCGACCGCCATGGCACGCCCCCAATCCTCCCCTAATTTCGCCAACGTCCCGCTTCTATCCTCCCAACCCGACTCAACCAGCCCCGCACCAACACCCCGGCAGCCCGCTTCGATACCTCCTACCCCGCTTCGATACCCCCACTGCCCCGCTAAGCCTCACCCTCATCCAATCCGACCCGATCCGACTCCGACCCGATCTGACTCCGACACGACACTATCTGACCCAATCCGAATCCGACCCGACTCCGACCCGACTCCGACCCGACTCCGACCCGACTCCGACCCGACTCCGACCCGACTCCGACCCGACTCCGATCCGGCTGCGATTTAACTCCGATTCAAACCCAATCCGATTCGTTCACTCCGTCATGCAACGCTTGGACCCCGCCCATTCCCGCCTCTACTTCTCAGTACATCTCCGACCCGCTCCCATCCCTTCCCCTTGCCAAATCTTCCATGTCCCAAAACATACTCGGCTCCTTTTCCTTGCCCCAGTCACATCCCGCACCGTTTCTACGCGTCTGATCTCTTTCCGCTCCGGCACCGCCCTGTACCCGCACCGCCTTCACCACCCCCATTCCGTCACCGCCCCATCCCGATACCTCCCCACCCTTCTCCCACCTCCTCGCCCCCGCTCCTCCCCGCCCCCGCACCGCCTCGTCCCCGCTCCTCCCCGCCCCCCGCTCCTCCCCGCCCCCGCTCCTCCCCGCCCCCGCTCCTCCCCGCCCCCGCTCCTCCCCGCCCCCCGCTCCTCCCCGCCCCGCTCCTCCCCGCCTCCGCTCCTCCCCGCCCCCGCTCCTCCCCGCCCCCGCTCCTCCCCGCCCCCGCTCCTCCCCGCCCCCGCTCCTCCCCGCCCCCGCTCCTCCCCGCCCCCGCTCCTCCCCGCCCCCGCTCCTCCCCGCCCCCGCTCCTCCCCGCCCCGCTCCTCCCCGCCTCCGCTCCTCCCCGCCCCCGCTCCTCCCCGCCCCCGCTCCTCCCCGCCCCCGCTCCTCCCCGCCCACGCTCCTCCCCGCCCACGCTCCTACCCGCCCCCGATCTGCCCCGCTCTGCTTCACCTCCCCTCCATTTCCGCCCCCTTCTTCCCCCTCACACGGCTCACCTTTCCACGCACCGGCGCCAGAACGCGCGCACGTGTGTCCCACCCGCTCCGCCCCGCCCCGCCCTCCAGCCGGCCAGCTGGCTACTCGGGTTTCGCCGCTGACGAGCTAACCAGCGAGCGCTGGCGGGGCTAAGGGCTCGGGTGCCGTTGCTCTCCCCTCGGACGGATTGGCCTTTCAGTCAGTCACTGCAAGGAGCGGCGTTGACGGTTTGCACCGCCGAGTAATAATAAGGTCGCCAATGTTTTTACAATGAAGAGGACGTTAAATTAAGAAAAACGTACAACGTAAATAAATGATTACATATTAATTCGAATAAAAATATACTAATTATGCTTACATCTCGTTTAATTAAACGAGTATTTTTCCATTGAATTAATATTTGTTGTCATTATATCATTTTCTATCATATTGGAAATTTCGGAGCAAGAAAGATTTCTCACACTGGATTTTATGGAAAATGCTGCAGCTAGCGTGTCAATATTTAATCTTGATTTCTCACTTGATTAACTAGATTAGCACATAAACACTCAATTAACACATTAGTTTAAAATATCGAAAAGGAGGACAGATAGGACGTTACTTTTCGAGGAAGGACAGAACCGACAAAAGAAGAACTGTCCTTCCTAAACGAGGATGATTGGGCACCTTACTGATAATGATTTA
Organism: Acheta domesticus; assembly: GCA_031308135.1. Taxonomy (NCBI): domain Eukaryota; kingdom Metazoa; phylum Arthropoda; class Insecta; order Orthoptera; family Gryllidae; genus Acheta; species Acheta domesticus. Next base: position 13,840,245 of record JAHLJT010002630.1, read on the forward strand.
ACTAGCTTATTGTTGTTCTTCCAGTCGGGTAATTTCATGCTAAAAAGCACTATTTGAGCTATGCGAGTTCGTAATAAAAATGCATTTTCACTTCAGTTTCTGCGCTCTGCCACCCTCAGACATTCCACATAATAAGAAATGACGATAGAAATGCTATGTTTAAATTTAATAATCTTCAATCTCAAGGATCAAATAATGAATTGTTTTGCCGGAAAGACACTCTCATCATTGTAGGTGCGTTGCCCCCCCCTCTACAACTCTTTCATTATAGAAGGAGAACTATAGTGCCAATCGATTCTTATCTTAATAACCTTAACCTCTGTGCATGTCTTACCTCCCCCCTCAAAAAAAATTCTTCCAAGAGTTCTGGAACTTCCAGCAAGGATTCTCACGAAATATTCAATTCCCGCAACATATAACACATCAGTTACAGTGAAAATGTGATTGTAAAGTGTGGGCAGTTGATCACACTCCGGTTCCCCAATTACTACATGTAGGATGTGTGATGATGCATGGGGTACTGTGGTGATGTTGGTGGGGTGAAATTGTTTTTCACTAGATAATTTGACATCTACGTCCTATGTTTCGTACAAAGTGGTTGCTTATGCAGATACGTTTGCTGTGTGACCAAGACTGTTCGCTGCTCCCCTTTATAATTATGTTTTGGAATGTTCTACTCATACTTTCGAAAATATGCAATTTCAAAATGCATTTGTACGAAGGAATTTGATTTGCATTTCAAAGTGTTAGTCAGATGGAGGCAGTCATGGTGTGACACCGTTTGATAAAATGTGTTATGAATTATAATTCCAATTAGAAAAAAGTTAGCCGGCGTTTGTAACAGCTTCGTGTTAATAGGATGAATATAAGGGGAAGAGTAGAGTAGAATAGGATAAGATAGAAGGGTGCTTTTTCCTGAAAGATCTTTGTTTTTGTGAACATACCGGTTAAGTTTCCACCAACTGTTGTTCTGACATAACATCTAAAATTTCAAATAAATATCCAAAAATCAAGATCCCTGATTGATAAACAGGATATTACAATCGTATTAGTTAGCACGTAATGGGAGGTTGTTTTTTGGCAACTGATAGTTTCTTATATTACTGCTACTGAGTAATGTCTCATCACCTTATGTGTGTCAATCCTACATTTAGTATTAGGAACAAAATTCAAACTGTATACACAGATTAGCTCGCCACCCATGGCATGTTTACAAACGGAGTGGTTATGGTAACTGAGATCTACTTCTCTGAGGTCATTGTCGGACATTTTACATCTCTCTCGACAGTTTAAATTCTTCCAAACAAAGCGGTTGATGCATGTGCTTTACGCAGGTATAAAATCTCCTTGCAACGCATGTATAACGTTTCTTTTTCATAGTTCTGTATTACGCTCGGGTACTGTGTCAGTCATTTATTCTTTTGTTTCCTTGACCTACTAACCATGATATCGTGGTATTTGCATTGTACAAAGGTCAATACGGTCCATTGTGTGGTTAATTTTTAACAGGTGTTCATAGCGGAATGTAATAGCTATAACGTGCACTTAACTGAGACCGCCGTACACAATAAACGAAATGAAATGTACCGTAGGCATATTAACCTTCTAAGACGTACTGTGAGCTTCTTGTCTGAAATATATTTTCCTAACACTTTGTAATTTTATACAAATTTGCCATACGGTACATTCTACATATATAAGCATAAAATAAAATTTTAATTCTAAAAACTTTACGAAATACGTCAGTATCGTAATAAGAGTCATTATGATTAAAGTATTGGCTCACTATTGACTTAAGTAATACGTTTCGTAAAGATTATATGTATTAGAAATGGTCCTACCTACAAACTACTTTCAACATCACTTGGCCTTTCTAATAGTCGAACAGCGTCAAGAGATTATCATCATAATAATAATCACAGTCGTCATTTAAACGAAAATTATATTTCCTTGGAATTTTTGCAAGATTGATGAAACATATGATATACGTAACGTAACATTTTACGATACTGTGTCGTAAATTACTATTAATAGGTAAATTGTACGAATTTCGTGCTTCCAGACAAAAACAAATTCAGAACTGCGAAATGAAAACAACGTCTGTTAAGGAACACGTTGAAGTCTTGTAAAGATACTTCATAAATATTCAATCATTTCAGTCCAGAGGCAGTGTACATTCACCCATTGAAATTATTGTGAAATACAGATTTATGTAGGTGCACATTCTTCACAACACAGTTGAAGCAAACGCATACGCGATGGAATAATGATCAGCAGAGAGCAAAGATCATCGGCAGAGCTTGTTTTTCTTCGACGAGTTTGAACTTTGAGAGTCGAGCGTATTTCATGTAAAACGATCAGGTTCAGCTATCAATTTCCTTCCGAATGGAGCCTGTGATACAGCTCTGCCCGCAGAGAAAGCTGGTTCTGCTACACAGTACCACAACATTCTCTCTGCGGAGTGCTTAACTCAAGATCGACTGCACAACTGCAAGTCAGAGGTCAGGCGTAACTGTTCTGAAACGTATTGCATTGTGCTTTAGGCTTCTAATCAATCTCTTGCATGAGGAAAATACAGTATGCTTCAGAGAAAAGAGTCGTGCTCCTAAAATTACTTCGTGCATCTACATACTACACTGTTGTCCATAACTTAATTAAGGGATTGGCTTTCTATGACTATTGGCTACTTGACTCGAGCCACAAAGTTATGCCATTCACTGAGAATAACCGTTATTTAATCTAGCATGTCCATGAATAGCACAATGTAGTTAACCGTTGGAAAAGTATTTTGCGTGATAGGACAGCCGCAAGAACTGCTTGGCCGATGACTATTTTTTCCCATATATCGGCCGATGTCGGTCATACAATTATATAATAGAGAAGAAATGTTCTATATGAGATATATGTATGATAATGATCTATCGTATTTTTTGTGATTAGTTTGAACATAAGGATGAGCCTTCTTTCCATAACTGTGGGGTATATTAATGGTATGATACTCACTGACAATCAATTTTTGATGTTTCATAATACACCAGTCGTGACAGTTTTTAAATGATGTTAAAGACGCCATATTTTGCACAACATGCCAAAAATACCGGTACCAAAGCAGAATCAAGACGATTGACATTAGAATTTTCAAGCTCATGTTGTTATTTCAGAACCTTATACGTATGTATGTATTTAAGGTAAGGTTGGTATCCAGCACTTAATTGCTCCGTACTCAGCTCCTGAGAGTTTTTTTGGTCTCCCCTGCTCCAGTGGTACTTCATCACCTTCCGCGCAAATGTTTTTGACCCCAGGGACCGGAAGGTCATTAAATATGCGCAGCTTTCTTTTCCGGATAAGGCCATGGTGGCATAGAGATGGCGCATGTGGGAGTATATGGTGCAAAATAACCACCTTTCTCTCTATCGAGCTCTAGATTCAGAGGGTCGTAACACATACACGCGATAGATATGAGAAGCCTGGAAGAGGTCTTTAAAGTTTATGCGAGATCGTACACGTCCTAAAACAAGTCACGCGTCTTGTACATTCGAAAACCAAGTCCCCCGTTTATCTGTTTCATTGGCTTCGTAACGATCAATGTTCCCACTTTTATCTCCCACGCGTCTAGTCGTACTTTCGAGCAACTCGTTCTCTGGGCGGGAAGAGTTTTGGCAGAACCGTGAATTGAAATTTTATGTTCCTGATAAACAGGAAAGCAACCGGAATTATGGAGGGGAGGGGTGTAGTGAAAAAATAAATCTTGCAGCATATGTGCTGTTGGTGGTGCATATCGTGGGTAGCAACACATTGAATCAATAAGCAATATCGTCGCTTGTGATAGCGTTTGATCGCTAGAGTTACTGAAAGATGGTAAATATTTCGTCGGTTGATTATTGTTGAAAGATGTGTGGAGTTTCATTGCTATCCGGCGTCATTTCATGGTATGTGTGTGTATTCAAGGTATATGACTGCGAAAGAACAACATACCACATTACTTTATTAAATTTTTGTAGCTGTAAATGAACAGACCTAAATGAAAAAAATCTGTATTTCGTCAATGTTTGTGCACACAGTTTCACATCTCGGAGAAATGTTTGAGAAATATATTTTTCTAATCGTAAATACAAATGATTCACATGTGCATAAAGAAAGTATCCTTACTTGTTAAGGCGAAGAGTATGTCTCATTTATAAATGACTCGAAAAGCTTTTTTTCATGATAGATTCTTTTTCATTAGTTAGTTACCCCTATCCAAAGACTGAGACAATTTTATGATTGAGGTTAATTTCGCTAAACAAGTGGTAGTCAAATAAGCACTAGTACTCAATTTTCACTTTCTGTAAAACTCATGTTTAAAGAACATTTTGTTATTGAAAAAATAAGAAATATATTTGTAATAATACCACTTAACTTATTTATTTTGAAAATAGTAATTAAATGATTAAGTTTATGATTATGAAATTGTGTATAAATACAAGTAATAATTAAAGGTAACATTTATGACATATTTTTGGTAAGTACTGCTTAAAAACATATCAATCGTTCAAGAAACATGAATGTTATGAAACACAAACACCACAAAAACTAAGTTGAAAGCTAGAATTTAATCAAATGAAGATAATACATAACTATAGGCTACACCAGCGTCATTTGGTGGTTGGTCTTGGCGAGCCCATTGGTGTGATGGTGCTGCACGGGTACTAAAAATAATTCAGTAATGAGCTTTACCACCAACACCAGCTTGGCTCCGTTTAGACGCGCCCGCCTTATATTAAGGATCTCAACAATCGCGAGGCTACTGTATTACTGAATCTACCACATGCTTGAATGAGAGAGCAAACACTCCCTCGGGACATGTCGGTTTGTCTTGGCATGGCCGTTTGTGTGATGGTGCTGCTTGAATCCGAATAATGGATATAATAAAAATAACTCAGTTCTGGGCTCTACCAACACCATCTCTATACCAACACCGCCTTATATTAGAGGTCTCGACAATCGCGAGTCTACTGTGCTGCTGAATCTACCGCATGCTTCAAATAAAAGAGCAAAAACTCACTCGAGACGTGTCCGTTGGTCTTGGCGTGGCCGTTGGTGTGGTGGTGCTGCACCGGCCCGGAACCGCCGCCCGGATGGTGGCTGACGTGCGTGGAATGGTGCGGCACGTGGTGGTGGTGGTTTGAGCCGCCGCCGCCGCCGCCGCCGTGGTGGTTGCGCATCATGGTGGCCGGGTGGTGCGGGTGGTGCATGGTGCCCGGGGGTTCTCCCGGCACGGGCGGCAGCCGATGGTGCGGTGGTGTCCTCACGTTCCGCGCGCGCCACTCGCGCCCATTGCGCAGAGTGGTGCTCGACGTGGGCTGCGTGGTGGCGGCGGTGGTGCACCGGCAGGGAGGAGCAATGCGCGTTGGTGCGGCACCAACGGGAAAGCGATGGACGCGGTAGTCGGTTCGCGTCCTGTTCGTTGCACTTACACTCCCAAACACTCGCCTTGTCAGAGTTAAATGTTACAGCAGTCAATTATGAATAAACTTTCACGATTTGAATTCCATAAGGTTTTTTAACGCACAGAAAAGTAATTCTTTCACTTCTTGAAATTTCGATTTTTGACTACATAATCAAGAATTCAGTTCTCCTATTTACCAGCGTTTTCACTTCGTAAACAATAGCCAATTACATCTTGTTTTTAAAAACACAAACAATGATGGGAAATTACGAATTTACTAATGAGGTAATTATTTTGCTTGGACAATACGAAATCATTCAACAACTGCACACTGCATTTCGTATTGTCGTCACTCGTAAGCTGTCGTAATCGTCGCCACACACTCAATAATCAAACGATTCCACCGTTGCTTCGTTTTATAACAACTCGTTCACTAAACATCCCACGAACGTGTCTTCTCCGCAGTCGGGATATTGTCGATTATCGAGAGATTCCACCGTTGCTACGCAACAATCGTTCATAAACAAGACATCAAACAATCAGCGACCGTTGTCTTGTTCGTCGGCGTGGGATTGTCGATTCAACCCGACGTAACCGAGGTGTGGGTTAACTCATTCACTAAACATCCCACGAACGTGTCTTCTCCGCAGTCGGGATATTGTCGATTATCGAGAGATTCCACTGTTGCTACGCAACAATCGTTCATAAACAAGACACCAAACAATCAGCGGCCGTCTCTTGTTCGTGATCGTGGGATTGTCGATTCAACCCGACGTAACCAGAGATGGTCAGACGAGGAGGAGTTGCGGGGGGAGGGGGGAGATTTCACCCAATCCACTTTCACGGGACTCCGTTCGCAGCTTGCGGTTCGGCCGCACTCGGGTTGAGCGCGCTCGTGCACTTGTTTCCCCGGGGGCCGGCACGATTCTGGTTCCGCGGCGCCGTTTCTTCGTGACACGGCGGCTCGCCGCCGTCCATTCACTCGGCGCGCGGCGTGGCGAGGGGGCGGGGCGGGACGGGGCGGGCGGTCGCCACGCAGGCCAGCGGGTCGACACGACCCGCTCTCCTTTTCCTCCGCGGTCACTGGTTCGACGCCGGACGCCTTCCGGTGGCGCCGTCGGGCTTCCTAGCTCGCGCCGCCGGCCACTTCCGCCCAGTGCGTTTGGAGGTGACGACGCGCTATTGTTTGTGCGGCACGCGAGTCGCGACTTCCGTTCGGCGATGGGCGATTGTTTTGATCGGCGAGGAACGGCTGGTGACGAATCTGGATTGTGCTATGTTGCTGCGGAACCTTCGCGCACGACTGATGACGGGTTATACCACAGTAGTTGTTCGTGTTGGATTCTTAGATTTCGTGCACCAGGAATTCACTGTTATATTTGTTTCATTCAGTAGCGCCTTTGTGTTACTCAGAAGTTCTTGTTAGCAACAAAGAATATTCCTGTAACACTCATTAATTCGTGTACGGCTAATTGCTTATCTCACAGAAGCTTCACTTTATGAAGACCGGGCGACAGATAATCAAATATCTTACACCGTAGCGTGAATTAACTGCTATATATGCCCTCTAAAACTGACGTCAGATTTCCTAGTAATTCTTGTGAATATAACAGCGTGGATTCCTGTACAGAATAACGTATTCGCAAACTAATCTCTCTGCCAAGTTTATTCCTAGTGGCATGAAGTGCTCACGTTAAATTCCTGTCAGTCCCCAGATGATCTTGTGTTTCTCAGGATGTAATTTCTAGTCTCTCGTCAACTCCTTCGAGAAGATGTGGGCTATTTACCTTTTTATTGCGTGGTTTCTACCAACAAGTTGAAAACACGAATCCCGCTCGATGCACTGGACTTGTATTTCTTTGGGCCTTCTGAGAGTGGGTGTAGATTTACATGTAACGTTGTCGTCTGGCCGTTTTTATCTTTTTAGTGGTATATGTACGAATTCGATCCGGGATTACGCTCCCGTTGGCACAAGTTTCGAATTTTTCTTGTCGAGTCCCGAGTTCGAATCCCTTCGTGGGCTCGTTCTATAAGCTTCTTCCTCTCCACATCGGCCGCCTACTTCGTCAGACAGCTCGCCGGCCGGTGTATCTCGCGCGCATACGGCCTCTTGAGTCCTCAGCCACCGAAGATCTCACTTCTTAACGTAGCTCAAGGGGGTTCTGGAAAAGATCGTCCGCACACTACGATAGAGCACTAACCAGAACCACTTGGACCGACTGGTCGGTCAGCTTCTGCGTCGAGTTTTTCTTTTTTTTTGTGAGCCTTTCTACTCCTCGTTCTTCTACGTCTTTCTTCTGTGGCCGAGGAGGCCGCGGAAGTAGCCGTTCGAGATGGCAACAGCAGGGAGGCTCTTCGGTTCGTTATCGTCCGCTGGAGAGGCCGGGAAGTCGGGAAGCAGCGTCTGTCAGCGGGAGGTTGTTAATATTCGTTACGCTTCTCGCTTCGGGAGTACCGGACGAGTTTGTTTAGTCGAATCACCTGTATCGACCGTTGGCTTTTATTGATGCACTTTTCTAATATATATTTCGCGTATAAAATTTTTTGATCTCCTAAAATAACACGTACTTGGATGATTTTCGTGCTTACTGTATAAAACAGAATAATCCAATGAATGAATAGTCGAATTACCGAAAACCGACAGTTCGCGTTGCAGTTCTTCACAATTATTATTTTTGGCACAGATTTCTTCTCTTCAAGAAAAACCAAAAGCGTGCCCACTAGGTTACTGCTACTTCAAATTCGTGTTTAAGAATTTACGATGTATTCGAAAGAAGTACGTAATTATTTCTCTGTTCGATTTCTTCAACACGTCAAACCACGAAGCATACGCAATTTTTTAAACATAATTCTCGAACAAAACCTCTTCTTTTCTTGAAGGATACAGAAGTGTGAAAACGTCGACGCCGTCACTTCAAATTTATGTTAAAGAACTTTAAATATTTCCGAAAGAAGTTCGTAATTCTTTCCAACTGGTTGAAAACTTCAACACATCCGACCACTTGACATACGCAGTTGACGAAAGGACATTTATTGCGATGTATGTACAAGCTTGTATTGACTCGTATGTTTCCCGCTTACGCAAGCCACTCCCATCACACACGAGCTGCGGAGTGAGTTTAAATGTATGCAGCGGTAAACAAGACGCCGTGTTACACACACGGGATGACGCCGCCGACGAGAAATATATTACCAGTTTCCTGTGATAATGTTCAGGTTATACACACTTCCGTTTGCTTCGGCCTACTCAAGGCAAACCGCCTCTTCACACTTGTGCGAGGAACAGCGTTGACGTTCACACCCTCACAGAAGCACTTCGAGATGTCGCTTTGCGGTTACCGCCTGCCGCGCGCGCGTCACTGGCTGCGGGATGCTAATGTCGATCGTTGCTTTGTTGATGATGCTAATGGTGATCGTTGCGTTGTTGATGATGCTAATGGTGATCGTTGCGTTGTTGATGAACGTCGCCACACACGAGTTATATTGTAGGATATATTCACGCAGTACCGACGCTGTGGGATTTCAATCCTACAGACGCTCTTCAGCGATCGTGAACTTGTTGAAGATGGTGGATTGACACGCGATTTGACACACACTGACGGGCGTGATTAGACACTTAGAAAACGAATAATCACCCCAAACATACGTTTAAAAGAAACTGATGTTTAACGTGTCACAATACTCAAATTCCGATCCAAAGCACAAATATTTACGAAGCAATCACTCACAATAAATTGTATACTTTCACGTTGACAGACTTGTCACTAATTGCGTAAAAAGAAGTGGTATGTTTTCAAAGAAAAGAAAAATATCTGTAATTTATTACTCTTCTTCACCAATTAACCAACTGTAGAATCAGGATCTTCGTGCTGCATTCAACGTTTAATAACGATATCGTTCCCAAACAAATACACTTCAGTCTTCGAGAATACGCCTTTATGATGCGATACCTCTTCTCACGAAACCGTGTCACACTTTCGTACGCAATTTTTCAACCAGGCACAAATTCACGGACGACGCGCAAACATTCCCGTACCGAAATACACCTCGGAGTTCAAGGCGAACACAAACATACGAAGTTGATGCCTTCTCACACGACGCTCCAACACCGTGTCACTTTCATACGCACTACAAGCCACGCGCGAAAATTCACCGACGTCCCGCAACCCAAAAAAACTTTCACGTACCGAAAACGACTTCTAGGAGAACACCGACGTTAAAAGTGACCGCGCGTTACTTTCACACGCACTATTCAACCACGCACAAATTCACCGCCGATCGGACGCGAACGTCCGAGCGAATACGCGGACAGACACACACGCGCGTGTGCGTGGACGCACGCGCGTGCGCGAGACGGGGCGGCACGCGTGCGCGACGCGGCGCGGCGTGTGTAGGCGCGCGGGGGGCGGGGCGGCCGGCGGGCGCAGGAGAGCGTCCGCACGCCGCAACGGTCTCGCGGCGACTGGCCGGGCGCCCGCGCCGCGCCGCGGCAGCGGCGGCAGAGGAGGAGCGGAGGTGGTGGTGGTGGAGGCGGCGGAGGCGGCCGCGCGGAGCGAAGCGTCTCGCGCCGCGCGGGGCTGGAGGAGGAGGAGGGACGCAGAGAGAAGGAAACGGAAGGACAGATGAGACGGAAAAGAAAGAGGACAAGGAATACGAGAAGAAAAAGAATTGGAAAACGAGGAGGCGACGAGTGGGGCTGGAGGAGGAGGAGGGGAAGGGGAAGATGGAGGTACAGGAGGAGGGACATAGGGAGAAGAAAACGGAAGAAGAGATGAGACGGGAAAGAAAGAGGACAAGGAATACAAGAAGGAAGAGAAGGAATGGGAGAATGGGAAAGTAAAGAAGGATATGGAAAATGAGGAAGAATACGAAAAGAACAGGAGTGGAAGGAAAATGAATAGGAGTATAAGGAGAAGGATAACGGGGAGAAAACGGAGAAAGAGTAGGAAAATCTAGAGGGAGAGAAGAGGAAAAAAATGAAGAGGAGAAGGAAAATGAAGAGGTCGAGGAGGAGAAGGGAACTGAAAGTGAAGAGGTGTGGAAGGAAAAAGAAAATGAAGAGGTGTGGAAGGAAAAAGAAAATGAAGAGGTGTGGAATGAAAATGAAAATGAAGAGGTGTGGAATGAAAATGAAAATGAAGAGGTGTGGAATGAAAATGAAAATGAAGAGGTGTGGAATGAAAATGAAAATGAAGAGGTGTGGAAGGAAAATGAAAACGAAGAGGTGTGGAAGGAAAATGAAAACGAAGAGGTGTGGAAGGAAAATGAAAACGAAGAGGTGTGGAAGGAAAATGAAAACGAAGAGGTGTGGAAGGAAAATGAAAACGAAGAGGTGTGGAAGGAAATGAAAATGAAGAGGTGTGGAAGGAAAATGAAAATGAAGAGGTGTGGAAGGAAAATGAAAATGAAGAGGTGTGGAAGGAAAATGAAATGAAGAGGTGTGGAAGGAAAATAAAAATTAAGAGGCGTGGAAGGAAAATGAAAATTAAAAGGTGTGGAAGGAAAATGAAAATGAAGAGGTGGAGAATGGAGAGGAAACTGAAGAAGCAAAGGAAAATAATATTGAGGGAAGAATGAGGAGGAGGAGAATGAGAAGGAAAATGAGAAAGTCGATTAAGTGGAGGAAGAGGAGAAGAAATAGGCGCGTAATCGAGTGAAGGTGATGGAGGTAATTAGATGTGGAAGTGATGATGGACTGCTTATTATAAACGAATCTTGTTTGTTATCGTTGGTTTTAAATCGTTTTAGTTGGATTTAGTTATTATTTGACATTGACGATCAAAAAAGCTATCTTCTCCATTCTTGCCGAGAATGCCCAGTTTATTATGTGGAAATGTCGGCTCGGTAACTAGTTATTATCTTCTCTATGTAATACGCTAAGAAGCGACTACATTATACGATTTATCAGATACCATCGGCACAAAACTCCGAAAATTTGCTGCTACTGGATCGGAATACAACCCAGAGGTGCTTGTCACAGATTTAAGACCAACCATTTCCTATTCTGAGGATTATGAAGGAAAACAGCAAGCCGCTACACAGGTTAGAATTCTGCGTGACTAGAAAAATCATGCGTTCTAGATTCTTAAAACCTAGCTTTGTGTTCCTTGTGAGGCACACGTTACGTTTCATATGCTATACTCTAGAGTACAAGAACATTGCATGTATAACATTTGACTTCACCTTTTGTTATTTACCGTTTTTATGCTCTATTGCAAATTCAATATTTCGTAGAACGGGTTGACAGAAACGTTGGAAGTTGGTTCGCGTATAAAGCTTTTTTTCTCTCTTAAAAAAATTATTTAAATGGTGCGTTTTAATTTTCGCTCATGATGAACTCCTGTTACAATTTATTCATGGTAGCTGGAGGTTCTCGGAGTATCTTCTCATTTTTATTTCTTTCACGAACTCTCCCACGTTTATTCGCATGAGAAAAAATGGGATGAATGGTATAAAATGACATTGTTTTGCAAGCATTTGGGTGATCGTCTGAGGACTGATTGTTAATTATCATATCATGACATTGTTAATAAGTGTGAATTACTAAAGTATGATTGTTTATCATTATTATTCGTGTTCTGTGAAGAAAACTGTTTTTATATTTGCTTGATTTTGCAATATGTCATTTTATTATCACATATTGAGCCATGATGAAGATGAAATATACACCAATCTCATCTCAGCTGTTTTCAAAATATCATGGAAAACGACGACAAAGCCATCTGTACTCAATGGAATTTGGAACGAAAATACCGGCGTATCAACTTTATTCTTCTGACGCATAATATGGCTTTAGTTTGCAAATGTATCTCTTCATACTAAAGTGAAATCATTCTATAAATGAAAGCAGTGAAATCTTTCGGAGTTTTCTTTTCAAAACCCTTCTTATTAATTCGAAAATCATGAAACAAAACAGTGTGTAAATGCTAAGTATATCTAGCCATATCACTACCATCTGGAGTCAGAAATGTTCCTCCTAAACACGAAAATAGTCTTTTAAACTAGACCACTTCTTTTCTGAATTTTTTAAAACAAATGTTTTTCATTCAACCTTTATCTGATAACATTATTATTCATTCATGTGTTTATAATTCGCTTTTCGAAATTTAATGATAAAATTGGCTACCATCACGAAAAACTTATGAAGTTTCATATATTGAGCAAGAGGGATAGAAAGAAGCAAACAGGAAGGAATACTCGCATAATTCTCAGAAGGTATCCGAGATACCAGAAGAAATATTTAAAAATTTGCATCGTTGAAATATATGAAACAAAACCTATAAATGGAGACAATACCTATAAAATGGAGACAATACACAAGAAGTCGAAATGACGCTTCCCAGGCATTCCACGTAAATTCGCTTATTTTTCATGAAATATATCTTTTACTCCATTCAATTTTTACATCCTGTAAATAAATGAATTTGATGAAAAGTCATGAAATCACGAAATAATATCTTCAAAAACAACGAAGTTACACGTACGTAAGAGCCCGGAGTCGAAATGACGCCTCTGGGCTTATTAGTAGCTAATTCATTTGTAGCTAATTTGAATGTAGTTCATTGAATAATTCTTTGCAGCATCGAAAACATTCTGCATTTTTAGAGAGAACTTTGAGGAATGTAAAGTAACCGAGAAATGGTTTCGCTTGACTCCATAAACCCGAAAGAAAAACAGTTTATTGCCTGTTCCCAAGTTCTATTGTCAAGAGAAAATCCCTAGTTTTTATTGTTCTAGTGTAAAGACACATACTAGTGGATTGTGCTGGTTTTTATCCATCAATCGCATAGAAAAAGATAGGGGGGAAATATTTCAGAACTGAAGAATACGAACGTAATTGTAGTATTTCGAAGCTATAAAAAGTAGTGAAGAATTTGTTTCATAAAGGAATAGACACTTAAATCATTATTTCTCAGCTTCAATGCACGTATATAATTAGTCCAATTCATTTCAGAAGGTTCTATAATTCTAGAACTTCTTTGGGGTCCAACGAAAGCCTCAACAACACCAGGAAATTCCAAGAGATGCCTCTGAGTCTATCTCCTCTCTGAATCTGAATCAGTGAAATTGTCGCTGATTCAACCAGTGGGAAGCCGAAGTCACTGATATCTTCAGTCAAAATGTGTAGTTTCGCTGGCAATCAGCGAATATGCGAATCTTTTCATACTGACCGCCAGCATTTCACTGGTCGTCAGTGGTAAAAGTGCCGCGCCACCATCGCTCACTGTTCGTTCAGTCGTTCACGTGCTGCTGTTGTGATTCCAACAGTGAAGTTTCACTGATTCAAAAAGTGAACCCGATTTTCACTGATTTGTTCAGTTCAATTCACTGATTGTCAGTGGCAGGGTTATAAATGACACCATCTGTGAATAGTCACTGTCAATCAGTAGTTTTTCACTGATTCAGGCTGAGAGAGTACAGAGGCTCGTTGATTACGTCTTCTTTTTCACAATTGTAGTTCTTGGCAATGAGACCCTAATGATACTAAATATTTCTAGTAACCGTCAACTGGTGACATGCCTTCGAACTTCTGTTACCGACGACGTGCGGTCACTGTGACCGGGAAAGTTTTAGACTGATTATGTTCGTTATTTCATTTCACATCGATTTAACAATTTTTTCACGTCAACAGAAGCATAATAAAGAGAAAAATCGAAGAGTTTGCAGTTTATAAAATGAACTGAAAATAATATAATTTGTAATATTCACTGAGAGAATTTCAGGTCATTTATTGCTCCTTATTTTTCTTCACATTTGACAATTGAAGTACGCATAAAAGGGCTTTGAAACGATATTGACTACATAAAACAACCATTATTTTAATAATAAAATACTGTTAAATGAAAATTATTTACTAAGTATAAACGTGCATTACGAAATATGAACTTCTACTACTGGTCAGGTGCTGTCATCGAAACCGATCCGTACTTCAACTGATTCTCAGAAGCGAACGCCTGCAACTAGATAAGCTAGCTCATGCCCGAACATTGTCTAGAAAGAGATAAGAAAGTACTGTAAACCAAAACTTCCTGCGTGGCATGCACCGGTCGAGAGGACGGTGGGTTTATTTTTCTTCGCCGGTCACTGGGACTGCACGTCACCAGTTAACTATTAACCAATGTATCAGTATTGTGGGCAAGGGCCTACCCAACCGGGAGGCAGGAGGTTTAAACCCTCCTTCTCAAAATATTTAGGACATTACTTCAAAAGTTAAATAGTTTTCTAAATTTTAATTTCGTAATTGTGCGTCACATATGCAGTTCTTACTTGCTGTAAAAATGAAATAATAAAGTTAGATTGTCCGTAGTGAAAATTAATACCTTTCAATACTCAACCTTAGATCGATTGCCCCACTCCCTAAAAAATGCGCGGTTTATTTATTTATTTATTTGTCAAAAAACAGTAAAAACTATATATGACGTGTGGGGAAAGAGATTTACCTGCGCACATTTTCTTGAGAGCCAGAATTTAAAAAAAAACAAACAAAAAAACGAAAAAATGAATTTAGAAAATAATTATTTTAGAAAAATAAAAATATTTGAAAAATGTTTCTTCCCGAGTTATAGAAAAATCAATTTCAACGGTAAATGAACTACAAGCAAAAGGAGTGCTCAACAAAACGTACGCACAGTGAAGCTACATTTACGTCCAGAAGCAAAACAAGGGGCCATCTCAGCACTTGCTCAATGGATCTGGAAACTGGACAAAAACCTGATCGAGATGGGGGTCATTGACCCGGAAGCTGAAGTACGTTACTTGTTACAGGCGTATTAAATATTTCTTAAAAATGTATACAATACAAACGTAAACTAATTCATTAAACATCTTGTTTTGTTACAATAACATTATTTAATAAATAATAATGGCCTTGCCTGTAATGTGTCGTGTGTTGTAGAATGTAGAAACAAGTGGTCGTGTGCATGTAGAAAGAAACGCTGTAGAAAGGGCGTAACATCTCACAGTGTTGATAGAGACGCAAATGCTGGCGAGGTTGCTTAATATTGAGGCCGTTGATTAGTAGGCGCGCTGCAGTGAATGGGATGAAATGAACATGAATGCACCTAATGAACAGCAGAAGCCGCTTTACAATTCTCGCAACAGACGCGCTGGTTGTTCGGTGCTTGTGCCGTAGAAACTCCTGTTTCTATTGAAAACTTGAAAGGCGGTATTAAAGGGTAAACAAAATGCCACGTTAATTTTCAAAACCATGCTTTTGTGTTTTGATTTCTCTCACTAAGATAATTACAAGGAGAAATGCGAGTAAGTAAAGTAACCAAAACATCCATGTCCTAATGAAGCTACAAGTGTCATTGGCATACTCCCAATTGATTCTTAATGTTATTTTTTCTTAGCTGACTCGCGAATTAGGGTTTATAATTAAGATTCTGGGAATCTGTTTTCCATAAATATTATCTCGTTCAAAAGCTAGGGACTTACGGTTGCACATACTATTTATTCAGTGTTAGATAATTTAAAACACTTGTTTAAACAGACGTCTTAATTTTATCATTTTTCAAATACCCTTTCACTTCCCCATTTTTGTTCTTTATTGTCCAAATCTGTGTGATATTGCTACATTTTCAAGGTTTGCAGTTTCATTTGGAGCATTGTCTATTTCGTTCATCTCTATTTCCACATTCTAAAAAATGGTCGATATTAGAAGTTAATAAATATATTCGTGGACAACATTCATGTGTTTCTCCTTCAAATACCAGAGATATTGCTCCCTGTAGCATGTCCTTTTACATGAATATCAATGTTTCGCATAAATGACAGTGATGAGAAATGAAATATCGAAATCGAACATTCTATCGTGCTCGAGTTGTTCTCGAATATCGTCATATCCGAACCAATATTTGATTTTCATTTCAGTGGAAATGATTTTGAAATTGTATATCGTTCTCTGGTGATAAAAAAACTCTCTAGCGATTTTGTAGGAAAAACTGTTCGTAGTGCCTTTTTTTATGAATCGCCGTGCGGTTGCACATGACAAGCTATTATGGATCGGCAATTTATCTGATATTCATATATAGACTTAATTTGGTTGTCTTGTCATATCTAGTAACAGCATAAAAAAGTAATATACAAAGCATTATTTAGACTTATGGCCAGTGAACTCACAGTGTCTTTGCTGCCATCAGTAACGATTTTAGTGGAGGACAGCTAAGTTGAATGTAGTTCATTGAATAATTCTTTGCAGCATCAAAAACATTCTCCATTTTTGAGGGAACTTGGGGAATGTAAAGTAAACCGGGAAATGGTTTCGCTTGTCTCCATAAACCCGAAAGAAAAACAGTTCATTGCCTATTCCCCAAGTTCTATTGTCAAGAGGAAATCCTTAGTTTTTATTGTTTTCAAACAGATTATTAAGAATATAAAGTTTCATCAGTTTTTATATCTGTTAAGAGAGCGTGAAAAATTGACTCATTCAAAAACGTTTTGGGAAAATCCATGAAATGGCCAATAAGTACCAAAACAAACG